>JAOBBB020248131.1:0-11244 GCA_025331005.2 Zoanthus gigantus | reverse complement strand
TTATTGTAAAAACAAGCTGTGAACTGTGAATCCAAATTTTTTATTTTTATTTGTGGGTACAATAAAGATTCATTCATCTTAACCATTTGCAGAAGTTAGAGCAAAGGCAGCACCTTCTCCTCAATTATTTTTAACAAGACCCCGAGTGTTGGTCCGGCGGCCATTATTCGAAACCGAGAGTTCCGCACGGTAGACTGGCACCTTACAAACTACGCTAACCAGACGGCGGTTAAAACGGATTAAAATTTCATTAAAAGGTAGGCTGAGCTTTATGAAACTGGGTAATTATAAACATGCTTTTGAAAAATTAGTTGCAGGATGCATGGTTAGAAAATAAGTTATAAAAGTAGAACAATACAAAGCAAAAGATAATACTACAGCAAACAATACCAATGGTATAAAACAACGCGTCGCAATAGAATACAAGACAAGACAACACAGCACAATAGAAAACAACAAAAAACTACACAAATTACACGAAAGAATGCGACAAAGCATAACGCAGTACACTACAACACAACATAAAGCAACTTAAAAGAACACAAATTAAAGAATACACAATAGCACAACACAATATGACACAAAACAACACCACTAAAAAGACCACAATAAAATACAATATAACATAACGAAATACAATACAATAACTCAATAAAACACAATACACTCAATAAAAGACATAAAATCAATAAAATACCAAGTGAAATAACTTACCAAAACAGTGATAGAGAACATTAGCCTGCAAAATGTCTGTAGGACTAAGGCTGCGTCCTCCCAGCCACTTGACAGAAGGGTCAAGTGGGAGTATTGTTGGTTTTCCGTTTTTTGACATGTGATACTTCCCATAATGCATTACAGATTTGTAATCATATGGGAAACCAAGAGAGGATACCCGTGACCTGCTTTTAATATAAAAAGCCCTTTTTGATCCTAAAACAGAAATGGTTATCATCAACAATATTATCTTCATAAGCTTCCTAATCATTATCATCATCATCATCATCATCATTATCAATTTCACTATCATCATTATCTTCACAATCAGGATTGTTACAACTTACATTAACATTATCTTCAGTATTATCATTATTATAATTATCATCATCATCATCAACACTATCTCCATTACCAACAATAACATTGTCTTCAGTATTATCATTATCATAATTATCATCATCATCATCATCATCATCAACAACACTTTGTCTATCTCCATTACCAACAATAACATTGTCTTCGCTTTCCTAATCATTATCAACATTTTCGTCACTATCATCATTATTTTCACAATCAGGATTGTTACCACCAACATTAACATTGTCTTCACAATAATCATAATCACCGTCACCAAAACAACAGCAATGTTGCCCATATCAATATCAATAAATACCATTTCCACTTCGTCATTATTAACATCACATCATAAACCAAAACATATCTTCACTATCACAACCGCTATGATCACCAACAACATCATCATCTTTGCTTTCATAATCGTCATTGTATTCATCAAACCTTTTGTCATCGAAAACATCAAAAAAAGCAATTAAGAAATAAAAAATGTTTCCCTTGCCTTCATAGCCTTGTGAAAACCGAGGGGAGCATTTGGGAAAAATTGAGAGCAGTGAAATCCCGAGACGCAGTCGTCGTTTTTAACTTGCTCGAGAATTCTCACAAACTTTGCCGAGGTTTTTACCAAGCTATGAAGGCAAGGAGAACATGTTTTATTTCTTTTATAATATTATAATATTCTGTCTCAACAAAAAGAAAGGCGATATACGAAGCGCGTGCGAATACCTTACATTTTTTTTTGAAACTGTAAAAAATTGTCACATTTCGGAGACAGTCAACCACATTGCTCACGTCATTTTCGTGCTTCATAGTGCTATGGAAACACACTTGTTGACCAATCAAAACGCACGTACTATCCAAATTATTTTATAATAGATATATGAAAGATTGTGCTTGAGTACTTGTATGGCAGGATTCACAGAAATGTGAACTTGACTGAAACGGAAGGAGGGGGGGGTAGTTTTCGTTAGATAGGATCTAAAATGTATCAAACAAACAGAAATTTATCCGACAAGGAAAAAATTCAGAAAATCAAAAATAATTTATTAATACGACATTCATCTTCAGATCGACTGATATCATATATTTCTCAAACAATAGCGTTCAAACTTATAAAATACTCGTTCCCAGCTCCAAAGTCCGTATCAATCTAAATAAGTAAGAAAGTCAAATTTCAGCAAAACACACCTGTAGTGCCAGTCTCTACTCTTGATAAACGAGCAATGAACCAGTGGGGTCTGGCACTGCAACCCAACTTCTTCACATTTTAAGATGGTGGCTCGCAGGAAATTCAATGATCAAAACAAATTGCTTAGCGTGAATTAGATATAGAGAATTATCAAGCTCGAGCTACTGGTGTGGGAACAAGTTGAGGAAACTCTTAACTGAGATAAATATTGTTGGACAGCCGAGGTTTCCTTTATTAAGGCGTGAAGCAGAATGAAATATGACTGAAGAAAACAAAGGGAACGACTTACTATCGCTCATGTTATCCCACAGGACCTTGATGTACTTGTTGCGGTCAGGTCGGGTGTGTTCGTGATAGAAACCTACTGCGTGACCAAGTTCGTGTACAGCCACACCAAAGTCATCGCAGCGTGGCCCCAGGGAAACCATAGTCACCCCTCCATAGGGGCTAGCCCCAACTCTTGCATAACACCTGTCGAGGGTAAGATAGCTATGACACGAGGGCAGTGTAATTGGTTTTGTATTTTTATGTTAAAATTTAAACATCCTAAGCAACACCAAACCTTGAATCTTAAGTTCCGAATAATCGTATATGTACGTTAACTTTTTTTTTTGAGGAAATTTTCCACTCTATACAGCCTTATTAGGGCCTGTACAATAATCGTTTTCAGGCATTTCCACTCTGTACGAACCTTATTTAGGACTGTGCGATTATTAAAAAGAGAGTTTTTCGTAGAAATTACCATGTTATTTGTTGTTGTTGATGATTAAATCCCATTTCTCAAATCAGTATCCGAGTAGCGATATACTGTCATACTTTTCGATATGCTACCTTTCTGGCCGACTGTCGCCATCTTGAACAAGAGTTGTAAACTGGGAACTAAGCAGCCCACAAGTTCAAGTTCAATTTATTAGCCATGCATATACAAATAAAAATAAATGTTACAATGATAATTAAAGTTAATGCACATGGCGCGAGGAAGCTCATAAAGAAACCACAGGGCTTATAAGCTATGAGCCTCCTCAATACAGATAAAAAAGTAGACATATAAAAATACCGAGTGTGGGAATTACGAATACAAAAATGAATAAAGCAAAACAAGACAAAAGGATAAACACGTTACAAAACAATACAAGTACAAGCCGGTATGTTCTCGTAATTACCTAATTTTTAAAAAGAAATTCTTTTAACAAGCTCGCAGGTCAGCGGATTTGCTTACAAAAAGCGGGAAAACTCTGGAAAACTTCTTGAAAAATGGCCGAAAACCGTGTCAACCTTGGATAACTTCGAGATTATAAACTGGATTTACTCGAAGACCTAAGAGATATCGATGCAGATTTTGATATGACTTTGTACACACTGGTAAGAGCTTCTAGTAATCTCAACATTTTTGACTTACAAGAGGTTCGAGAGTTTTTAAGTATTTTGGACGTTTACAACATTTTTTTTTGCCGAGTCTTAGCAGCACTGGAAGAAATTGACTATTTAGAAAAAAAACTAGTAGTCAGAGCAAACATCAAGATATAATGGAACAAGCGACAATTATCGGTTTTCCAAGAAATATAAGAAGTATAATTTGCCGACAAAAAGAAACTTGGAAAATTATGTGCATTTTTCCTCGCTGTACTATTATTATGCTCTCTACTATTATTGGTTTACTTGGTTTTGCCACTCTGTACAATTATTTTGCTGTCCACTGTTACAGGCCTGTAGCAGTGGGAAAATTTCTAGGGGAGGGCTATGGCAGTATTTTTGTACCCAGACCCTTCTCAGCTTAATTGTAACAATGTTTCTGTTCAATGGTAACATACATGTTTATAGGTGACGGAAATAATGTATTTTAGATATTCTAATTTCCATTGACAATTTACTGTATTTCCACATTTCCTACCTTTAAAAAAACCTGGGGGGCCCTCCCCCCGCTACGGGCCTGCTATTATTCGCGATTTAAGAGTACGGAGCATTCTTGCCGCAAAAAGTTAAAAGAGTTCTACCCGGGAAGCAACTTTTAAGTTAAAACCAAATTTATGATCATATTATTGGGTTAAATAGTAAATGACCTTAGTTGATTAAGCTACACATCTGTCTATACTATCTTTTGAGGAACAAACGTATTAACAACTTTGAGGCGCTACTTGCCTGAAAAATAAAAACATGCTAAGAATAATCTGAGGCTAAAATGAAAGAGCTAAAAAAAACAAATTTAATAACAATGGTGAAATGCAGCAAGTAATAACACTCACGTGTCATGCACGCACACACGTACTTGCAATACCTTTTTACCAAAAATATACTGAAGATACTGTCTGCCTCAAATCACAAGAAAAACCGAGCATACAAGAACACCGAAGGGTTGATTTTCAGCAATCAAAAATGGCAGTTAAGAAATTTGCTCCGTAGAATTGTTTTTAACTTTGCAGAAAGTTTCATTTTGACATGTTGATTACATTTCAGAAATATAAATGGGGTCACTAAGTCGTTTTTGAGATATGAGCAGGTAATGTTAAAATATGGGGTGTTTTTGCAGGTCTCTCCTGTTGCCATGGTAACTTTTTACTTCACAAAAACCATCGAATCTTTTCCAGCAATAATTGGTGCTTGATATGGTACCAGAACATTGCTGTTACATGATAAAGTGTTGTAGTGTCAATCCTTCTAATAACAAGGCCTCTTAAAAGTGTTGAAACTGGTTTGAGCCACCTTAATAATGAAACAAACTATTCAACAAATATTTAATGAATTGACATCGTTTCTTTACCCAGTGAAGTTTAAAAGAACTGAAAAAGTTATAATAACTCAAAAGGTTGGAAACACAGGGCATCAAAGAAACAGTCGTAGAAACGAAACAGCGATACACCGTTGTTTTATAGAGATAGACACTGACTTTTCGAACGTTAGTCCTCTGTAAGAGTGAAGACGTTTTTTAATTTTAACGGTGCACAACTTAAAAAAAATTATTATATGAAATAAAGTGGTATGCCGAATGGTAGCAGGATGCGAAAAATGATATCCCAACTCTCCCCAGTGGCGATATCACTTTTATCAACACATGTTTGATATCATTTTTGAACCAATCAGCTTTTAGCATTATATTTTCGCGTGGTTTTCAATGGTCCGCGCGCGCACGGTGCTTAGAGATGTTATCAACACTCGAAGATAAAATCCGTATCTCCGCACAGCCATGTAATATCCTCTATATCTACAACTGTTAAGTCACAACCGTCTGTTAATAACTCGATTATCTGATATTCAAGTTAGGAATGGAGATTTTAAGAGGAGACGCGATTCGTAGGGAAAGATTGAGCACAAATGCGTCCCATGGACAACCGACTGTTAACGTTTTAAAAGCTGGTGAAGACATTCTGTCATGCAAGTTAGCTGGTTTGATAGAAAGAGTAGAAGTGCAAAAAAACAAACTTGGGAAACATAGCTACAAAGGCAGCCGTGAAAAAGACCAACTGAACCAACGAACTTTCTCGGTTAAGCTCAGTAACGAGCTATCAAAGAGTAGCGATATTTTCGAAAGACAAGGCTCTTCAAAAAATTCTTTAGCATCTTCTCCGGGCAGAAATTGCTGCATTCCATTTATACCACTCGATTCAAACAACGAACGCCTCACGCCGTCATATTTTGTCAGCGAAAGCCAAACTTTACGCAACTCATCCGAATCTATTATTCAAACTTGTCATTTAGGCAGCGAAGTAGAAAATAGCCAGCAAAGTGGCTCGTTAGTGAACAGCCCGCATTCCAAAATATCAAATGAAACGGATTCCCGTAATTTACTGGAGCAAAAGTTTCTATCACAAGCGGAACAAAAAATTGGTTCATCAAACATTTTTTTGAATGAAACGGAAAACAAGAAAGAGCATATTTTTGTCTCTAGTGTGTACCTTAAAGATGTTTGTTTACCTAAACTACAGAGCGAGGTTTCTCAAAATAACATTTTGACTACGTTAAACAAAGATTCCCAAACTAAGACTGCAAAGCCCGAAAGTTATTCAGTTGCAGAGCCCTTAAAGAGCTTCATCATCACCGAAAACTATAGAAACAGTGACGGAAGATTAGGATTTCATAATACAGTTCAAGTTGGGGCACATATTGAACAAAACGAGCGTACTTTTAACAGAACTACAACATTGACAAAATCAAACACACACGAAACTTTGAAATCTCTTCCTAAACAAACTTTTGAGGAAATACAACATTTCGTTATAACAAAGCCAAGTGAGCGTGGAAAAAACTTTTTTGCAAGCCAAAGCAAGTCGCAGTTTGCCAACATTGGTAAAGTAGGGACAACAAAGTCAGCTGATGAACGTTTTGAAACTTCAAAGAAAGAAAGCAAAAAGTTGCAACTCGGGACGCAAGAAATTAACGACCCTGATACAAGTTTTCAAACGTTAAGTGCCCTACATGCAAAAAGCAGCAAAAACACAGCTGAAAATCTCAGGGTTGTATCTAAATTACATCCAGTGCCGGAAGACCACAAAAAAGCGAAATTAGTGTCACATTCTTCTTTCGTGAGCGAAGTACATCAATATTGTCGGCCAATTACTTACAGTGCTAATTTATATTCAAGCTCAAGTGATCAATTAACAACTAATGACGTCAATGGCGATACAGTTGATAGTGATTGTAGTAGTACTGGAATAGAACTGGATGAAGATACGGATAGCTTAAGTGATGAAAGTGACGATGGCAAAGAATATAGTGTTTACATTACAAGAGGCGGGGAAATTGCGTTTATAGGAAGCGATCGATTTACAAGCAGCGAAATGAGTTACGACTCTGTTATCTCTGATTTGATTGATATGCAAATTGATTTAAGTGACGAACAAAAGGCTGGCGATAAGAATTCCATTGCGAAAAATTCGCCAATCCTTTCGATTTCAAACAATTGCCGAAAACATCGTCAAGTCGGGAATAGTTGCAGAAAAGGGTCGAGAAATCTTGCTGTGAATACAAGCAAAGACTGGACATGTTCTGAGTCTGAAAATGCATCCCCTAGACAACTGGCAAACCATAGAGACACCAGGAAGAAAACTACTAGCCGCTACCTTCAAACTTTGGAGAAAGATCTCGTCTTTAATTCAAATAAGATAAAAATCTGCGATAAAATACAGAAGAGAGAAAAGAATCCTTCCAAAAGAGTAATAACTGGAACGATTAAACCTATGTTCGCAAAAGTATTTGATTTTTCAGCTGAGGAACAGCAGAGTCGTGAAAGCGAGGCCATTCATAAACCTATTCAGCATTTGATTTTGTCTGGAACAAAGAAATCTCTACCTGTAGAAGATCACTCAGTTAGAGAAACCAGTAGCTTGTTTAATGAAAGCTCTAGTATAACTGATGGAGAAGATAGTTGTGGTGTCTTTCATAGTGTGACAACAAATGTGAGTAAAGCTACACAAGGTCAAGGAGTTTTTCCAGGTTGCAATAAATTTCCAAATAAGAAATGTGGAAGTAAGCGCTATCCTTCAGACAGCCGTTGTTCAATGATTAGTGACTCAGCTTCTGATCCCATCTTAAATGTTAAAGTTAGTCACAAAAGTTGTAACCAGGTTTCATCAAAAAACGAAGGATATTCTTCACTTTTTAATCAGCAAGACTCGAACAAAAGAAATAGTCCTTCTACCCACAATACACTTTGTGTACAGGAACAACCACATGAGCAAACTATTGGCGATTTACGGTCACATGACTTAAATTATCAAGTTTTGTCCACTATTGCACGGAAGTATACCTCTTCTCCTGTATCAAGTGTTGACACGAGCGATTTCTCTTTAAGTGACGATGTTTTGACAGACTGCTCTTGCAGCAACGATTGTCAGTGTCAAACAGGTATTTCTACCAAGGATGACTTTAAGGAAGAGCTTAAGTCGGCGTCACACTATCTCCTCGCCAAACGTCAGAGAATCTTGTACAATTCCAAATCTTCTAGGAGTTCTAACGTTAGTCAATATCACTTAGATGTAGAAGAAGGGGAAATGAATATCTTGGAATTAATGCCAAACGGAAATAATTGCAACCCTACAAAAGAAATACCACTTGTTGTGAAAGTTATTCTCCGATTGAGAAAACATTTTTATGGCAAGTTTGAACATCAGCAGCTTTCAACTAAAGATGTAAATAACAATTTACGCTCGAAAAAAGATGATGAAGCATCACCTGGACAGAAAAGAATCTCATTTTCTCCTTCAGTTATGCTGATGAGTGCAGTTAGCGAAAGTTCAATTTCAGAGATCAGAGAAGTCATGGAGAATGAGCAAGTTAATGTTAATCAACTAAGCCCTAGTGGCAAAACATTACTTCACAAGGCTGCAGCCGCTGGAGACATTGAAAGTATTCATACACTTGTGAGTTATGGTGCTGACGTCAATCTTACTGACCAAAATGGAGTCCCACCGTTTCATTCAGCCCTTAGGCATGCGCACTACAAATGCGCGGTGTTTCTGATTGAACAAGGTACAGACTTAAACCAATACACACGCACACGCATTCGCGAGTTCTGCGAGATAAAACATATGTCACAGAGAAACTTTGACCACGTCTTAAACACATATGTATAGCTTACCACAAAGTTTACTACCCTTAGGGGATCGGGAGGGGAGGAATTGTTGCTACATTTCTTGCCAAAGTATGACATGCGTTGGTTGTTTCATCCATTTGCCTCACCTAGTTAAACCTGTTTTAGACCATAATTTTTATTCTTCTTAAAGTGTAAACAAATTTGAATGTTTGTATTTAAAAAGAGATATGAAATTTTCTCGATTTTTTTTTACAATGAGATTAGATTTTACAAGTAAGCGCAGCGAACGCTTTAATTATTTCATTAAAACGAGAAGACAAATCTCCAACTAACATTATGCATATAACTTTCTTTATGCTAAATAGATTCTTAACTAGTGCTTAAAAATTCTAAGAACTGATTGCTGAAAATCAATATCACACATGTGTGGACCAAAAAAAACCATCGCTGTTGGTCATATATCGTTTTTCTTGGTTTTTAAAAATTAATAAGGACCAACTCCTTACCTAGAGCCCCTCCCGGAAATAGCTAACGTTTAGGGGAGGGGTGAGTATAATTAGTTTCCTCTGGTTTCCTGGATTGGTTAGTTTTCACTTTGTTAGATTACTAGAAATAATCAGAAATTAAACTAAAAGTGCGTTCAAGGAGCTTGCATGGTTTGGGTCATTGAAGAATGGACAGGTGACGGTGAATGAACTCCTTTCGCACGTAACTAGTGCACAGTTCTGTCAGTTCAATGATGAAAGTAAAAGAAGCATGAAGGACTTATCGTGAAATTTTTCTATTCGTATCGTAGTTACTTGCAAAAATTTAAGTCATAGCAGACCTCCCGGTTTTAACTTTCTTCTCCCTGTTAGCAAACATATTCTCCCGGTTTTTTAAAGTTCATTCTCGATGAACCATTTTGTTTTCTGTTTTGGAATACCTGGTTATGTTATGGTTAGGTTATCTTTTTGTTTTATGTCACGATGGTACGGATGTTATGTATGAGATTTAAGTACTAATAATAGGATATTATTATTACTTAATTGTCATATTGTATTTAAAGTCCGTAGAGTCCATGAGTAGTTAGAACATTTGATGATATATGCTATTTCTGCCGGTACTCATTTTTTTTTTTTTTTTGGTTTCTCCCTGTTTTAAGGTGAATCTCCCTGTTTTGGCAGGTTTCAAATACTTATGTCCTGGTTTTTAGAACATTTGTGTTGGAAGGTCTGCATTGGAATTTTAAAATTGATAAAGACATGCGCATCAAAGATTGCACGAACTTAAGGGAACCGAAGTTAGTGTGTGAAATTCTAGCATGTGTTAGCGTCATAATTTGGAACCAGTTTCATAACCAACATGCCCTCTGCGTCCCCGCTATTTGGATTAAGACATTTTCCAACTTAAGTCCATCGCAAAGAACAAGAACGACCTTATGTGGCTTGCAAAGTTCATTTGGAAGTAGATTTATTGAATTCTCTCCTTTATTTGGGACATGCCGGGTGCCCCGGCCAAATTCTAAGATGTTGCGGTAGCGTCCTATGGATATCATTTGAACCAAAGTTGTTAGAGTGGACTGGTTAGGAAACTTTGCTAACTACAAAGATCACAATGTTTCGCCTGTTGTTTCATGTTGTGTGCACGGTCACGGTTAGGATCTTTTGTTCTAACTATAGAACAAAAGGCGCGTAGCCAGCCAGTTTTTTCCGGTAAGCCCCAATTCACATGATAGAGGCCTGATCTCGAGTTTCGCTCCACTCCTCCTCGGCAACGTGGTGATGTTTTAAATGAAAAATGAAGAAAACAAGTCGAGCAGAATGATTCCGAGGGACCATTTTGTCTGTTCTATACCATCATTTTCCGAAATTAAAAAAACTGGATGAAGAAAAGTGCTAAGGTTTCAGAAAAACTGGTAAGCCCGGGCGTACCTGGCTTACAGGTAGCTAGGCGCCTGGGTGTGATGCTTCATTAGTTTTTTGGGCGTTTACATTTCAAAGACTTTTGTTATTGTTGTCATATTTCAATAAGAAACAAGAGAAAGTCATCACGTTTTCTAACCAGTCAACTCTACAATACAATACAATAGAATACAAACTTTATTGAGACTCCTTTACAAAGGCTTTTCAGTCACAATATAAACTGTCTACCTATCTAATTTGTTAAAGTAAATAGATAAAAATAAATTTAAAATAAAAATAAAATTTAAGAATTAAATTTATGAATCAGTCACTTTCTGCTAAAAATTTTCTTAAAAAGGCTACGCTTAAAAGTATTGATGTCTTTACAACATTGAAGATCCTTTCCCAGCTTACTCCATTCATTGACTCCCCGACAACTAAAAGCTCTCTGCCCCGTTGACAGTCTGCAGTGTGGAATGTCTAGGGTTCCAGATCTTCTAGTAGTTCTGCCATAAACAGCAGAACGTTTGACGAAATATTTACATAAATATTCGGGAGCTAATTTATTTACGCAT
>JAOBBB020248040.1:0-11246 GCA_025331005.2 Zoanthus gigantus | reverse complement strand
GAAATGATTACAGGAGTTCCACATCTGGTGGTTGGACCAGGCGGGGAGGACTGGTGTCCTCCGCTATGTACGGTCCTGCCGAGCTCCCCGTTCTTATCAAGTACTTCGGAAGTGACGAGTTCACTCGGCCTCGTTTTCTCTATCTCCCGCATGCTTCGGTATGGTTCTTATCATGCAGTTTAGGTTGTTGTATTTGGTAATTAAAATGTATCGGTAACTAAGTAAAACAAAAGATTTAATCGACTCTAGCTTGAAATTTTTTGGGAGAGTCGCTAGCTTAACGGTCAGTGGCCTTCCACCTCTACGACCCAGGATCGAGTCCTGGGCTCCGCACGTGGACTGAAATTTGTCGATCTCAATCTGACTCCGAGGGTTTTAATTTCTTCCTCTGCAAATTCGAGTATAAGATCTGGGTCGTCGAGCGAATAAACTTTAGCCTTTTGCTAGGAAGAATGGGAAACCACTTCCTTCGCAACTGACGTTAAATAAAGTATTTATTTATTAATTTTATTTCTTTGTTTGATTGTTGCCGTAGGTAGAGCAAGCTCGAAACGCCATCTTTCACGGCGATGATAAAAAGCCTTCAGTTAATCATACAGGGCAATTAAACTGTGTTTGAAAATTCAAAACATTTAACCAAAATTATTATTGCTACTCCTCATAGCTATTGATTACTGTTATTGTATTTGCTGTTACTGCTATCATTATCATTGACATCATTGTTATTAATATTATTACGTCGTTCCTAAACTAATATCTTTTTAATGCTTGATTCCATTAGGGCCGCCTCCCAGTCAAGTGGACAGCTTATGAATCTCTCCTGTACGGAAAGTGTACTTCCATGAGTGACGTGTGAGTAGTCGAGTTATGAATTAGTTCATCTTTAAAAACGTACATCTAAACATGTTATAGGATCAGCTGTGCCTTTAACGACACTATGCTCTGGCTCTAACATTCACTTTTATAAAATAATTTGGATAGTACGTGCATTTTCATTGGTCTACAAGCGTGTTTTTATAATGCTTTATAAAATATTTTGGATAGTGCATGTGTTTTCATTGGTCTACAAGTGTGTTTTATGCTATGAAGCAGGAAAATGACGCGAGGAATATAGTTGGCTCTCTTCAAATTGTGAAAATGTACACTTTCATGAAAGTAATAAAACTATACATACTTGCTTTGTATAGCATCTTTCTCTTTGTTAAGACGGAAATATTTTTTCTATAAAAGAAATAAAACATGTTATCCGTGACTTCATATTCTGGTGAAAACCTCGGCAAAATTTGTGAGAGTTCTCGAGCAGGTGAAAACCCTTGACAGCATCTCGAATTCTCCTAAACGTTCGCCTCGGTTTTCACCAGGCTATGAAGGCACATAGAACATGTTTTATTTCTTAAACATGTTTAAACATTTCCTGGTAGTTTATTTTTCTCCTTCCGTGAAATAAAATTAGTTTATAATGAGTTTAGGGGCACGTTATTAGATTTCTATATCGTGCCCTATCTCTTTTCATTCTTCATTGGTTTTAATTTTCTATTTATTTATTCATTTATTATTGTTAACTTTAACCTAAGCTTTAACTATGTTACTAATAACCAATGGAAAGAGATGAAATAAATGAAATGAAAAATGAAAATAAATAGGCAATGAAAAACGTAATCCGGAATGGGAATAAGAAAATGACAGATAAGGCTAAGGATAATTTTCGAATCCAAAAACAAGGGAATTCCATGGAATTGTAAACAAGGCAGAGTGTAAAAAAAACACCAAACTCTTAATTCTAAAATCTTAAAATACTGATTATAGTTTAGTTTGCTGCAATGAACTAAGGTAAATATCCATTTCATTTCAAAAACTGTTATCATTGATTGATTTTTCAATAATGCTTGTATAGCGTGGATTTTTATCAGTTCAGACATCATATCATAAATCACATACCATGTATTAATTTGTATTATATCATACAGAACTCACGTACGATATTAGTATTAACCAGAGCAACCGATATCCATTTTCGCGCGCTCTGATTGGCTACGGTTAGCTAAATACTTTACAAGCCAAGTGGCCCATGGAGCTGGCGCTTATCTCCAGTTTCTGTAGTGTTCAGCGGATCAGATTCTTTGACTCCCCCTGGACGGGACACTAATCCATCGCAGGTTAGCTTCCAGCAGACACTGGTACTCATTTACCTACCCCGGAAGGATGGAAAGCTGAGTTAGCTTAGGCGGAGAAGAAGGTCACACAAAGATTCAAATCTCGGCAGAGCCGGGTATCGAACCGGGGACCTTCTGGTTGGAAGGTAGAGATCTTACTAACTGTGCCAACCACGCCCGCCCATATAAGTTAGTTTAAATCAAGATCCTACTTTACTTTAAAACAAGATCCCATAATAATACCAAATAAAAAAGCAGTTTGATCACTACGTACCTCGTCCATCTCTCCAAAGACGTACAAATATTCTCCAGCCTGGAAGGCCAGCTCTGCCTCAGGATTATCGTTAGGTGAATGCTGATAGGGATCATAGCTGTAACGAGCAATATACACGGCTAATTTCTCCTCCTCTCCCCCCTCCGTACTAATTTGGCTGTTATCCTGACTCAGGTATTTCTCGTCCAGGCTACCTTCTTCACTTCCGCTGGAAGATTCTTTACCAGGCCTTTCAGGCAAGTAATGATTCAGTATTCTGTTTTTACCTGCCGATAGAGCAGACCTTGGTTTAAAGTGAATTTAGGAATTTAATGTCGTTTATTACAGTATACCAACAAAGGTTCTTAAGCAACAATAAAACAAGACATTGTCAAGTCATGAGCATGGAATCTCCCATATTATTCCTCTGCAAATCATTCATAGAAATGTGTAGAAAAGAAACGGATTTCTGAAAAAACCGTCTGCCAATCGTCTATCTAAAGACCAGCAATGAACATGTTTTATTTGACCCTTTCAGTTTCAGTTGTGTTTTGAAATTCTCCCAACTTCAGCCCATACTTTTCATTGAACAAGTTTGAGAGAATTTTAATTTCAATCTTCAGCAGTTTACTTTGTTTGATCAATTCTCGTTTTCTTATTACCAAATGTCTTATTTTGTATGTGTTATGTAAAGCGAAGTTGAGTGTTAATAACTGACTGGGACTGAAAAGGTTAAACCAGTCATAAGGTTGATCCGAACCCTTCTAAAGATGGCACGACGATACGGTATGTCATTTATTACGGAACGGGTTTTTGTTCTCGCACGTTGGCAGTGATGGTTGTTCACTTGGTCGGATAAACTGTATTGCAATTTTCTTGAAACTAATTCTTACCTTTTCGTTTGGTTTCGGCTACATCAAGCTGCTCATCTTCCGGGGCTGAGCTGTCTTTCTGGTTATCTTCCAGGTCTCCCAGATTTCCTGTCAAGTTCAGACTAGTATCACTGTCGTATTTATTATCCTCGCTAGAACTCACTGAGCTCGAGTTACTCTCAGTCATCGCCGCCATGCTGATGCGTCGTGAAAGGGCAGCTAACTCATCCTCACCACCATTATCAAGCATCATTTTCCCTGTGTCATCTTGTTTAGTCATCTTTTCAGTACCTGTTGTAAGAGAGCTCATATAAATCAGGGCTCAACTTTTACGGTCGTCCGGACGTGAGAGACGACTGCAATCTTCGTGGGGCAACCAATAATAATAATACAGGTGTCCCTTAAGCGACTAATATTAGAGTTTCTGCATATTATTATCTGCGTTTCATTACTTAGCTTAGCTTAGCTATGTTACAGCCTTGTATAACTGCAGACAGATCTATTCAGTTGAACTTAAAAGTGACAGGGAATACGGACGAAGGATTATGTTATGTTTTACTTCTAATTTTCGGTTTCTTTATTCAAATCAACATTGCCCTCGGAACTATGGTATATTACGGCAAAGCGCCCATAAATGTTGTCCCTCAAGGACTGGGCTGTACACTATGACCTGGGATAATATCTAGTTTGTGACAACATTTTTTTTAATTATCTGTAATTCACTCATTGTAGCGATCTAAGTCTATTATTTCTTTCAGTGACCACTTTCACAAATTATTTTATTGTGCTGGCTATGTAGTTTACAGCTATGACTGTCAGCAATGCAAAAAGTTATTGCCTAATATCTTTAAAAAAAGTACCAATTTAGATCATATTTTTCAATTATTAATTATTTATATGTTCATTAAGTATTGCGTTATTCCTTTAAAACAAATAAGAAATAAGCCATTGTCATTGTCATTAGAAAGTGCGATATATGTCAGAAGTCAAAGAAGCTGGCTGGCGGTTGAATAACCCACCGATTCCTATGGGAAAACAGAAAGGGTTATCATTGTCGGTACTAAATCAATCTAACTGTTGAAATTAGAGCTTTTTGCAGTTACAAAATCATACAGGAACTTCAGTTAACTTAGCGGGATCAAAAGGAAGCTGAATAATGCACATTATTTCTTGGATTCGTGATTTTTTAATGCTTAATGAACAATGTTAAATGAGAGTTATTGCAAAACTGCAAGCCCGGAATCAGTCCTTGGCGGGAATGCTAGGAAGTAATAAGATGAACAAAAAAGCTGTTTTTTTAAAAAACTTTAGCTCTAGAAAAAGGTAAACAGAACTGACAGGCCTCTCGAAACTCTGTCTTCTAATTGGCTTGCGTTAATTCCGAACTGTACTTTCGAAGTAACTTAGTTTAATGAGAATACTTCTTTATCACGCTAAAATGTATGGTGGCACAGTACAGGATATGCACCAACAGTCTCCTTTTCATGCAAACACATAATTATTTGAAACGTAAAATTAAATGAGTTTCGAATTGAAATTTGCTCTATAGGATATATGCATGATAAAGCTAGTCTATAGTTTTACAATAAATGCTTTTAAAACCATTGGTTCTTCTTTTATGCAATAAAATTTAATATCTGCAAGAATCAAATAAATATATTATATAATAAAATGTTAGGGCTTAGCTTTAAAAATTTATGCATAGTTCAATTACTTCATAAACTATCTCCCTGAAACTTCTGGACTTTAAGCTATTTCTAATAGCTATTTTAATATTTCTTAAAATTACTTATACTAGATAAGTCAAAGACATCAATGTCGTCTCAGACGAGTTTGACGTCTTGTATATAAACGAGAAATAAGGAGGGCGTCCAAACGATGTCCTTAACGGACGATGAGCTGTTGACTACTTTGGTGGTTAGGAATTTTATGTGACTTAACGATAAGACTATCTTCACTTATTTTCCGAAATTTACTCACTTAAGTCAGTAACTGAAAACACAGCCAAATCTTAAAATTATTTGGCAGAATTTATACTAGATAAGTCAAAGAATTCAAACTCGTTTGACGCCTTGTATAAAAACGAGAAATAAGGAGGGCGTTTAAGACGTCTACACGTCTTATATAGCCGTCGTTAAGGGCGTCCAAAAGATGTCCTTAACAGACAACCTTCCCTTCCCAGAAGACTAAGCCGTCTAGCATAAAAACGAGACGACCAAAATCGGACGGTCTTGGCGCGCGTGATAGTTGAGTAAAATGCAGTACCGCGCGGAAACAACAACAAATCTGACTCAGGCCTCTTTTTTGCGTCAACATTTCACGGCCAGTTAGTTATTGGAGTTTAAGACGTCGCTCCATGATCACGAATTTACCCTAAACGCCCTCACTGACGATTGTTAAGGTCGTCTTGACGTCATCCAGTATATACAGCCTTTCTCGATAAATAAAACCTACTTCAACTCTAAACGAGATGTCGTCAGTGCAAGAGAATTTATTTTCTCTTTAAATTCCCGACGGTTCAAGTATTTACTAATACAGCCAAAAAATTACTTATATTTTCTAAAATGGTATTTAGTGAAGAAATCTGTACTTGAATGTAGCAAGGCTGGACTTTTAAAATATATTGATATTGTAAATTACATTGGTCAGAAAATGCAACAACGCAGGTGCGTGGAGACTTTGTCTGCTTTTTACCACAAAGGAGACGGACTGTATAGAGACTAGACATAATTATTTTAACAGATTTAAATGTTTTTTTCTAAGCACGGTTGAGGAAGAGCGGTCAAACTTTGAAGGTCGACTAAAAATTCACTCTTGGTTGCCCCACGTACAATTTTTTTTATAATCAAGCCCTGTAAATAGACTTTTAATGTTTTAAAATGTAATGGTTATCCTACGATAATCATTTCCTCAGTCAAAAAAAACATCTCCTCGACTGCTGAAAGACCATCGTATCACTGGAAGAACAACTGGGTATTTTCTCTAAAAGGGTTAACTCAACAACACCTAAAACTATCTATAGAGGAGGAAACTGGCGTGGTGTAAGGATTTCCTTTGCAAAGATAAAGGGAAACTACAAGCTTATTTCTTCTTTGGTCGAAAAAATTGAATCTTTACTCAATTTGAAGGACAAAGTTAAACATGTAGCAAACGTCGTTTATCTGGGCACTGTCTAAATTGTCAAGTAAATTATGTTGGAGAGACATGCAGAAATTTTGAAATAAGGGAAGCAGAACATGAAGACCCAAACTACAATTCCAAACCGGCACGTCACATCGCCCAAAATAAAGATCATGAGTTTGTATGGAAAACCCTAGATTCCACGCCACACTGGAAAACAAGAAAGTTAAAAGAAGCAATTTACATTGCTAATTTAAACCAACACTTAACAAACAAATTAAGTCTTTTTGAACCCTGACTGTTCCCCAGAGGAATAACCTAACAATGTCCTTTGTATTTTGATCCCTTTTAAACGAAATCGTTTTACCATACAGTAGTGATGGTCAAGTGGACCGAAAACGTTTGTTTTTATAAAAATTTATAATTCATATTTTTAGCCTTATATTTTTAATAACAACCTTATTTTAGAATAAGCATTTGAAAAACTTCTCCAATGGATCAAACATCGCAAATCATTCTTTGGAATTGGGACATTTATTTGACTTTGAAAATAGTTGTGTAATTAACAAAGAATGGTAGCATAAAGCTATCAGAAAAAATGCTGACAATAATGCTACACCGTTACCAGGACCGCAACACGCTATTCTAACAAAGAAACGCCGCTTTTAATTTATGCACACTCAGCCAATATTCATTTCTATTTTAATTTAATTGTATTTGACTGCATATTTAGCTCTGCACCTGTAAACTGTCATTTTGTTTTACTTCTGAGGAAGTTCACAATTATAGGTCATCGAAAGCTTGAAAATAAAGACTCAATTGATCAGAAAACGCTCGTCCAGCTTTAATAAGACTTTAGAGACTTCATGTAGGGTTGTCTCAAACTGCCGACAGCCGGCAAAATTAACTGTCTATTTTGGGACCTTTTGCCGGCTACTTTTTTTCATTTTTTGTTATCCTAAATGGCATAATTTACCCCCTGACTTCCCTACATGCCGGCTACTTTTCCACTTTTGCTGCCTATTTCAAATTGTAAGAACAACCCTGACTAATTCTAACTGATTAATTCCAACTAGGCTCATTTTTTTTTAAGTTCAATTTTTTTTATGAAAGTTACTTGTGCGTTGCTTTGTGTTTTTTTTTTGTTTAGATGAAAGTAGAATTCGGAATTGGACTGTAATTTGTTGAAAGTACAGTACCATGAGTGGTATTCCAAAAGTTGTTATTCTACAAACAACACACAAAAATGATGTGACTATTTTAAAATATTTTGTTGTTATTTATACAGTACTCCAAACAGTAGATTTTCAAAAAAGTTTTTTGTGATCTAAATCATGCGACTCAAATTTAGACTAAAGAATCATAAATTGCGTTTCTTTGTAGACATGTTTCGCAAGAAAAAGACTTTTAAACAATTATATTAAATGTTTGAAAGTCTTTAAAACTTGATAATAATTTTATTTTATAACATCTTTAAAAACTTGTTAAAATTTTTGGACATTTAGCTGTTTTTCATAATTCATGGCGAAAAAGACGGCCGACAACCGATAACTCATGCAAAACTTGGAATTATTTCATTGTATTTCTCCGTTGCCGATTTTGGACAGGGAACCATCTGAAGAACTTTAACAATTGATTTTCTAAAACAAAGTTCACATAGCTATTGTAACAATGCAGCAACCTTTCAAGTAGGAGCGTCAAAGATATCAGTTACTTACCGCTAAGCGTTTCCTCCTCGCTAGTTGTGTCCATGGCAACAAGTTCTCGTAGCCTGTCAGACACCTGATCCAAATTGACATCCGAGTTGTCTGGTTTTCCGACCTTATTTATTACAATCTCCTCATCTCCACTCGTCTCTCCTTGTGACTCATTTACTGCTCCTTTACCAGCTACACAGTATAGTAAAATAAATAGTAGTTAAATGAGACTCAACAGAGGATGAATCTGCTCCTGCTTTCCCTACAGCAAAATGGGAAAATCTTAGAAAGTAGAAGAAATTGCAGAAATTAAAACAGCATGCAGCTTTTTGGTCGAATAACTTTGAAGTAGAACAGTTAAAAATGATTCGGATAGAGTGCAAAGAGTTTATTTATTAGATTTTGCTTTAGATTTTTTGTTTTGGAGTTATAACGGCTTAATCATTCAAATTTTGTGCTTTTTGAAAGAAAAGTCGTGCGCCTTGCCTACTAGCAAAGCGCATGGGAACTAATAACATATTTAGTGCATACACTAAGTAATGGTATAGAGATTGCGTGCACGTCGCGAAAGCCTAAAATGGCTTAATCAAATTTAATGTCAAGTGAAGGCATTTTGTATCTTTTACAACAATTCAACTGATAAGAAACTCAGGGTTGTCAAAATAAGCCGGTAACCGGCGCATTTCATCGGCTACTCTGAAAAATGCGCCAGCTACTCTAAATGCTTGTAGCTTTATTTTCATGAGAATGAAAATGATCGAGGCAGCGATTGGGGTAAAACGTGTCTTGTGTGGTATCCCCCACTCTTCTGGCAACTCCAGCTACTCTGTATCTTTTTGACAACCCTGGTCAAACTAACTTAAAAGTTTAGCCTGAATAGATTCTTAAATGGAAAGAGGTTTGAATTAAAAAGTTTAGCCTAACGGCTTTTAAAATCCAAGTTCTTGTACAAGGGATTCTACTGTAATCGTTTGGACATATAACTTTCAAAAAAGGACCTTAACGCTCGATTTTTGTGAGAGTTATTAGAGTTTTGTTTCTTTGTCTTAAACTTTGTGAATAGAAAAATAATTAACTGTTTCTCCATGAACCTATATAAATACTGAGAAAGTTTTCGCTGTTACTGCTAGGCGCCCTCGTACTCTCGACAACTCTAAAAAAGGTCTTTTCACGTTCTAAGTTAAGCGACAACTACGTGCAGGCGCCGAGCTCGATGCATTCCAATGTGCATGCAGTTATTGTATTTTCTGTTGCTCTTTGCAGTTTCGTCAGCGTCGCCGTCCTCGTTGAGTAAGGTCCTTAATCAGTATGTGTTCTGTCAGTTTATATGTCTTATTTCGTAACAAGATCACTTCATGATGTCTAGGTAAAGATACCGGAATCACCTCTTGAGTCATTCACTTGCTTGCTTTCTAAAAGATTAGCAGCCCCCCTAGCAGTTGGTGATGGTGGTCGAGATGTTGTCTGTGTCTGTTTGTGAGCAGTCTCTGGGCTTCTTTTCGATGACTGTTTCTTCATTGTTTCCATCTTGTCACGGAGGTTTTTGTATTTATCCTCTGTCTCTGAACACTTCTGTTCCAAGACTCTGATTTCATCATCTAGTGTTGTGACCGTCATCTCATGGGCACGGTTGGCTTCTTCTTGAATCTAACAGAAAACAAGGAAAATAAATTCTGATTTTTCATAACTAAACCTTGAATCACTTTCATACCTACTATCAGCTTGTCTTTAACACTGTAAGTTTTGGCATTTGGTGAAATTTCTAACGGTTTTCTCGTAGATGAACAACAAAGAGAATCATTTTTTTAAAAAAAAGTTACCACATCTATTCACACGTCTAATGAAAATACAAAATTTATCATTCTTGGTATTTTTAAGCAGTTGTTAGTCACTCACGTATGGATGATCATAATTCTATTTTTTTAAACATCACATCTCCATGTTTACTACAGCTGTGTTGAGAAATGCTTGCACCTACGAAACAATATTTTAGAGGAAAATCGCCGAAACAAGATGGCAAAGCGAACAATATCGAAGGAAAATATTTTGCTGTCAATTACTGATTTAGTGACTAAAGAACCAAACAAACGTTGCTGTATAATATAAACTGCAAAATGGAAAGTGGAAGTGTTTTCTTAATTCCAGTGATTCTTCTCTAATTCAGGCTCGGAGTGACAATCACGATATTCTCCATATGACGAATAAACAACAAAAACTGAAACACGATCACAGGAGCCCCACAATTATAGTCAATACTTTGAATTGTGTTCAAAATCTATGCTTTAAAATCGACTTTGCACCTATGCCATGACTTGAGTCACCGTACACCATCGCACGCCTCGGTCAGCCAAAGTGAGTCAATGATCACCACAAAACTGATTCTTAACTGATATGCCTGTTATTTTCCACTAGACAGAGGAAAAATGGAAAATATCCTTACTTTGTACAACTGTTGAATCTCCTCATCTCTCTCGGCCAGAATCTTGGCAGTGACCATTTTTTCCTCTTCTAAATGTTTCCTTTTCTCCTCTGATGCCCTTAAATCCTTTAAAAGAAATGAAATCTAAATATACTTCTATCTTTTACAGTATATTCAACAATATCATTAATTCAAATATTCATTACTTCACTTACATGGATCATAAGGAAAACATCTTTAAAGTTATAAATAGATGCTGCATCGGTGTTTCGATAGAAACAATTTGATAAATATATATGTTTGCACCCTAGTGAAAATAATTTAAACTGAAGAACATATTGCCCAATAATGCAGCTTATCATTACCACGAGCGGCCAAATAATCACCTGCCCTCTCCAAAAGGCTTTTCGGGGGCCAAATGGTAAACGTGCGGGCTTCAAATGCATTTACCGCCCTTATTCTGATTGGCTGCGGTGCTGGTATGATGCCTTGTTCAACCAATAAGATCGCGAGGATACCATTTCAGAGCCGGTTTCTGGCGGGATTTTTTTGCTGCGCTCACTCGTGAAATATTTTTTCCACTCAAAGATAAACTTCATATGTTCGCACCACCGTGTAATATCCTCTATTATAAAATAATTTGGATAGTACGTGCGTTTTGATTGGTCTACAAGTGTGTTTTCATAACGCTATGAAGCACGAAAATGACGTGAGCAATGTGGTTTGACTGTC
>JAOBBB020248039.1:2857-20112 GCA_025331005.2 Zoanthus gigantus | reverse complement strand
AGAGAATTTGACTTTTAATCTTCAGTAGTTGGCTTTGTTTGATCAATTCTCATTTTCTCATCACCAAATGTCATATTCTGTATGTATTATATAAGGAGAAGTTGGTTGTTGATAACTGACTGGCACTGAAAGGGTTAAGGGTGGTTTTGCTGATTCTTTGAAGTCTCTCCGGATTTCGTTGTCCCAGTTTTGGGTACGTTGCCAAATCCATAAAATGTAAAGCCACGAAGCCTAAATCACAAGGCGATTTTGTCCTCTCTCCGCAATTGGTAGCCATACCAATTTGTCAGGATCCTAACTGTTTTTATTTCCTCAAAACGCACTACATAGGCTACCCGTATTTACTAGTAGTAATAATTGATTAGTAAAGTGCGTCGACAACATGCAAAATCATGCTAAAAAGTCGCTACTCAGTTCTACACGTAAAATAAACAACCAGCCTGATAACTGTTTTTACAATGAAATTATGTGCAAACAATCCGAAACTCCCTCAACTTTGTAATGCAAGATTAACCGCTATAATTTACGAGCTGAAATGAATTTAATTCAATGCAAAATCTTGCTCAAACTCGTCATCGAACCGCTTCAGCCTACGGGCCTGCATAAATTTGATATTTTGGCTTCTGGATAAAAGAACGCACATTTAAAGAAACAATGGTACTCTTATAGCTCACTAAGTCATTTTGAAAACTAAAATTAATCATAAATTTAGGAAATGGTTAATAAATGCTAAATAGTTTGTTTCCAAATCCGTGGCCAGTCATGACTCATGGGTTCTGGAATTTAGTAACTATTAGTCATTTTGAAATGATTCCAATAAAATTCCCTACCTCCTCCATTGAAACAGTTCATTTTCAGTACATTTTCAGTTGCATCGACAAAAAACTTACAGCCGAAAAGCCAGTTTGTTTTGCTTTTCTTGATGATTAAAAACTTCGTTTAGACTTGATTAAAACAAAGTTTTCAATAAAGGTAATCTATTTTCTAGTTCTCATCAAAACCCTCTTGATTATTTTATCTCTTGCTCAAGCAATCGGAGCGATTCTTGCGATTCTCCGCTCCTGTGTCATTACATCGTCTGAAGTGCTCCGATATAGGTTAATCTTATCCACTCACTCGTTTGCTTTTAAATGGGTTGCCTAGTCTTTTCTTTCGTCCAGAAAGTGTTTCTATGTAGCGACTTTGGTCGTCTGATTACATATGCAGATCATTTGGAAGAGACAAGCAACTGAAACAACGATATGAAATCAATGCTTTTTGGGCACTTGTATACTTAATTAGGTTATTTTAGAAATGAGAAAAATAGAAATACTTGATCCAAGTAGTGCCACAGTTAGTGAGTATTGCGAGTTATGTTTGTCTTGTAACAGAGCTACAAATCATTAATTCTACCGAGGAACATTTTAGTTATGTTGGATATAACATATGAAGATGGAAATATCTTATTTACATTGCTTACTAAACTGTTTTTGTATCTATTTTTTTTTTGTGAAGATTCGTCCATACCAGTGGAACTACATAGCTGCCTCATACAATTACAAAAGTGGCGCTGCTACGTTGTGGAGAGATTCTGTGCCCATTGCACAGAGGAGGGTTGGGAGAATAAGGCTCGCAACCAACGCTCCTGTTGTAATCGGCTGGAAAATGGGTGATAGAAGAGTATTTAAGGGACAAATTTCATGTATAATGTTGTTTGGTAAAGCACTGACGGGTCGTGAACTTAAAGGCTACGAGAAGAAATGCTTCAGAAGAAGTAAGTGCAAAAATATTCATTGTATGGCAAAAAAAGATCGGGAGGTGTATTTTCAAACGTGAAAAGTCATAAAAAGCGGTAATTTGGAAAGTAGAGTAAGAACAGAAAAAATGGTTTTGCAAGTTTCCAAAAAGTACGTTTTTTTAAAGAGAAGAGATCCACTCAAACTATACAGTCATGTTTTACTGTCGGAACTTCCTATGAACCATTTTTACTGGGCCACCTGTAGAAAGTCAATCGTAAAACAGGTTTGTTTTTTTTTGTCGTCGACCAGACAATATTTGTATCCCACAGTTCCTTGTGGCGCCAGCTTAGGTTGATCCACACTAAAATGTTTGATGAGCGTATGTTTCGAAACGTATGGTGCCCAGAGTTATCGGGAATGCATAGATGATGCAAACAATCCTGCAAAGCAATTTATAATACGTTAACAAACTGACTGCAATTGATAGTACTGTTAAACGCAAGTTTATAGAACAACAGTGGCAATTTTAAATGAATAAAATTTCGAAAAAAGTCTTTATATATTCTGTGTGTTATTTTGATAAATACTCGATTTAATATTACATTATTGAATATTTTATGATGAAAAGAAATAAAAAGATTTTAAACTAAATATTGAAGGTGATACTGTTTGTCAATTTGAAGTGACACTGCCTCTAAACCAAAACTTTTCTTAGTTTCGTGCAACCAACTGTAAAACCATAGAAATTTCGTTTTATAGGTTTGCTATTTCAGTAAAGATTAACCCAACAGTTACATTGCAACTTAAAGTAAAAAGATAAAGAATGCCTGTAGGAATGGAATAAAAGATGTACGGTTATAAGGATCATTGAAACTTCGATTTGAAGTCAGTTGAGCCGGCGAAGTAAAGGTCAACCATGGTCAGCTGACGTTTGGTCACTGGTAGCAAGCAAACTCTTATTTACTGTTACGTCAAAGAAAGAAGAACGAGTCGATAAAATACAAAAGTTGTTGTTTACAAGATGTGAATGTAAATATTAACAAATTGTAATCATCTGGCAAAAAGTCAGTCACATTCAAAAAAGTCCGTGGACAAACGAGTCTGCAACACTACAAATTGTACAATTTTCCGCTCAGCCGAAAGAAAGCTTGCTATATTACTCATCTGAAATTTGCCTTTCCATCACAATACTTCGGATCTTAGAACTAAATATCGATACTCATTTCAACGAAGCAATTCGGTTATCAGATTATCCATGATTCATCCCAAACCATGCTTGTTATTTTGTTCCCCAAACAGAATAATACCCTTCTTAGCAATTGGCTTAAAAGTTTAGAAATGTTTTCAATAGTTTTTTTGGCAACATGAGTGACCTGCGAAAACGATGACAACTCACAAAGGCTCTTGCACATGTAGCCCAGTTTACGCCTTCACGGTGTGTAGTTCTTCTTTAAACGTTTCTAGTTGTTTGGTGCTATTAAGTTTGTTAATTTTCTATAATTATTTTTAGAGCCGAGACCAACAAGACCTCCCACCAAACGACCACCAGGTTTGTGTCATAACTATCTGTTTTAAATTACAAGGTTTTTCGGTAATTTCCATTCTAAGTCTACATTTTGAATTCAAGATTCTCAGATTGGCTTTTTTTATCTAAAAATTAAAGCAAAATTTATTTGTAGAGACATATTTTTTAAGTAAACTCAACTTCGTTCGGCAACTATTAGTACTCTAAGTCTCGATTTTCTATCGACAGGAAAACCGCGGGTTCAAGTTGCTTTTTATCCACTTGATAAAGATTACAAAGGTCGTGATGCAAGCGGGAACAACAACCCCGAGGGAAAACTTGAAGGTGTGAAAAATGCTCCTGGTCCCGATGGAACACCGGATGGTGCCACTGAATTTTCTGGAAAACCATACAGCTACATCAAGTTTCCGAATGATGGAAAACTGGACACAAGGGAGTCCATTACTATTTTGGCATGGGTCAAGAACAAGGGGAAATCAGGACCAGTTGTACACTACAACGAGCGTGGATGGGGAGTCCACCTCTGGGTAGAAGATAGATATCGCCTTTCTGTGAGATTTGTCAGACGTAACGGAAAATTCACCAAAAAACTTATTTCTCCACGCAGTAAAGGTCCGTTTTACAGGGCATGGAACTTCGTCGGTGCTGCCTACAATGGGCGCACAGGCATCGCTACTCTGTTTGTGAATGGAAATATCGTTGCTAGGATACGAATTGGAAGAGTGAGACTGGCCACAAGGCGCAATATCCGTGTTGGCGCAATAATAGGAGATCGCCGTTACTTTAAGGGTGCCATTGCATGTGTCCACATCTTTAGAAAAGCACTTAACGCTTATCAAATTAGAAAGAAAGCTAAGATCTGCTTCAAACCAAGTAAGTAGTCGTTTATTACTTCAGGGCAGTACGGTACAAAAAATTATTACTATTCAGCACTTACGACCATCAAATGCATGCAGTTATTGAGAAACTTGCAACCGGTAATTTTAGAAAGGCACTGTTAATTTGCAGAGTCATTTGTGTTGTTTTCAAGTCTTCTTCTTGTTTATGTTATTAGTAAACTTACAACCGTTAAAATTATTGAGAAAAGCCTTTTTATTTTGCAAGGGAATTTGTGTTGCTTTCGCGTGTTATATTATTATTTAGCTAATGATTGACCTATTTCCTGCTTGCTTCATGAACCATTAGTCAATCATGGTTAATCAAAAAAATAGTTTTACAAATTAATAAGTTTTACACCGTAGTGAGAATAATTCTCGAACTGACGTTTCGGACTGTAGTCCTTCCTCAGAGCGAGGCACTCACTTTGTGACAATGTTTCTGTAGAAATACGGAAGCAGCATTCCATTTAATCGAATAAAGCTGATTTATGTTAATTAACAGGAAAGCCGGCACCAACAACGTACCCTGTCCGCCCTGTAACACCGACGGGACCAGTCAGTAAGTGTATCTTTATCTCTCAAAACATTGCTTTAGTTGGACAAAATTCAGCGCTAATATTTAAAGAAGAGTTAGGACAATCCCCAAACATTACAATTTGTAGATATTTGTAGTGTTTTCATTATGAAATTGGTTACAAATAACTGAAAATGTCTACGTCAGTTTATCAACTATTTACTATTTTGAATGTACTCAACCAAAGAATCGGAACTATGAATTACAACAACTTATTCTCCCTACTACTTGTATGGCTATGTTCTACGGAAATCCCGAAAGTTTTAAAAGCTTTTTATTTTGCATTCCAGTTAAAGTAGTATTACTATTGAAAATTTGTCTTATAAGATCTTCCCTTTCATTTCAAGTTTTGTATTGTACAGCTTTTGCTTTCTAAAGTGGAAAAACGTTTTGAATCTCAAACCATGTTGATCTTTAACATTTGCAGTAGCTTGTATTTTTAATTTGAATAAAAATAATAACTATTATTTAATTTCAAAAGTAAACATTTTTTCAAGGTTTTTTCATTTGATCTTCAGAATGGCCAAAAGCTGTAGCTATATACCCTTTGAACGGCATTACTCAAGGAAGAGATGTCGGTCCGAGACGCCTTAAACCAGCTCGTCTGAGCAATGTTAAGCTTGCTCCAGGACCTGATGGGCTACCTGTGGGTTCTTTTAAGTTTCAAGGATTGCGTGACAGCTACATATTGTTCCCTAACAAAGGAAAACTTGACACAAAGAATTCTATAACTATAACTGCTTGGGTGTATCCAAAAAGTTCGGGACCCCTTTTCCACTACTTGCCTTCGGGTGTTCGTTTGTGGCTGATCAACCCTCGGACGCTATATGCTCGTTTCGTACCTCGCTCTAAACGACCAATAAGGTAAGAAAATTAAAAGATTGGAAGAAAATGTAATAAATGTATTATTTAATCGAAACTGCTATATCCTAAGTTTAAAAAATTTGCGGGCTTCCTGTGGTATTTAATGACTTACCTAGGCTTCCTGTTGTGGTGTAACATACTCACTTACCCAGGCGATAACAAAGTGCCTACCGTCTATCGATGCAGTAGCCACAAAAATCGTTGAATTTATACTAGAATTGCATACATAATTAGATATATTAACATAAGGCACGTAGTATAAATTCAACGTTTTTTCTTGTTCTTGTACTGTAACTAACGAAGAGGTAAATCACATCGAAACATATCTATAAAAATAAAAAAAATATGGTAGTTTTCTTGAGATCTGCTATCATTTAACTGCTTTCTCGACCATTTCTTTCCATTATCCGTGATGATGATGATGATGATAATGATAATAATAACAACAACAACAATTATAATAATAATAATAATAATAATAATAATAATAATAATAATAATAATGATTTTATTTAGGTTCAAGTCTTCTAGCTGGCCAAAGGCGAACTAATTGGGGACACGATATTTACTACTATAAGGTAGACGGAGACCTTTCACATGACAGACAGACACACATAAATACAGAAATCTCCGAGGGCCTACGGTTTAACGTCCTTATCCTAGAAAACGTGAACGTCTAACCATTTGCAGATGCTAGAACAAAGGCAAAATCTTCTCAATTATTTTAAGACCCTGAGTGTTGGTCCGGCCGGGAATCGAACCCGAGCCTCCCGCACGATAGACTGGCACCTTACCAACTAGGCTAACCAGACGGCGTGATAATATGTTTTCAGTTTTACTTTACTGTGTTTCTTTATTTTTTCCTTCTTGGGTCTATCATAAATTTAGTAAGAACTGGCTCCGTTATTTTGTCTTGTTTATAGTTTTTGTCGATTGAGTAGCTTATTTTCCAAAGTAGGATTCCGAAGATCAAGTGAACTAAAGCATTTACCAAAACAGGGAGTACGCGAGGTACAATTGAACTTATCACGAAGAGGGCAGGAGACGCTGCGTCTTAACTTATTGGACTGCAAACGAATCCGTCAGCGGAACATGAATGCAAAAGGATAATTAAACCAACACAAAAGAAAAGTAGCACAAACTTATAATTTTGCTTCTTGCCGTTATGGTATGAGGTCATAGATGGAGATATTTTGTGGCTGCAAGAGGCATCCCCATATATGGTTAATTCAGACCTAATAACCAGACAGTTTTATCACTGTGGATATTTTTATAGTTATCTGAACAGACATAGCTAAAAAAGCAAAGCAGTTAATGTTTATTAGCAGGATATCGAAACTGCGTGCAATTCTACAATTGGTTTTGGCTCCATTAAATCCTGTATTAGTTGAAGAATAATTTAGGTAGAGCCACCCACTAAGTGAACTCAGTAATTGAACAACATTAGTAAAGTTAGGAAAACCAGTCGATGAAACCGTTAAAACCCAGTTACTGGCGGCACACGCCACAAAACAGAAAGCAAGCAGTTTTGGTATGAATAATAGTTCAGCTTATATCGTTTGAATTTAACATGTTTCATTTAATTCTCCCATTGATTTACCTAGGTTTATAAAAAGTATAAAAAGCTCAAGTTTAAAACCCAAAACATGGAATTTCATTGCTGCTTCCTACAATCACAAGACAGGCATTGCAACTCTATGGAGGAACGGATTTCCATTAAAACAGAAATTTATCGGCCGAGTACGCTTGGCTACCAACACGCCTGCAGTAATGGGGAGCAAACCAAGGGACCGCCGTCAATTCCATGGCCGTGTTTCCTGCTTACATGTTTATGATAAAGAGCTGAATGGACCTCAAATTAGGAATCTGGCGAAATACTGCTTCCGTACTGCTGTCAAGCCGAAGCCACCCAAACCATCTCGGCCTTCCAAAGGTTAGTTGAATACTCAATTTCTCAGTGGCATACGTTTTGTTTGTACCTAATTAATATATTTTGAGTGCAAATTTAGCAGTTACAAATTCCCGCTGCCTTGAGCTCTTAGTGTGGCGGGTATTTGTTGTTTTTTACATTTTAGTGAAAAGTCGACTTCAGACTCATAAAATTTCACGTTCTTGTCTAATTCTACTGGATCACCCCAAAGTGCATTTCGTATTTACGAGCGTAAGTGCAATTAGTCAGCACGCCAACTACCGTAGTCAGTTTAAATTCCAGTCAAGTGTCTTGGCTAAAAGGAAGTTTAAGAAACGAGGACGACAGCAGCGACTTGAACGGCAAAGAACAGCAGTCAAGATTAGTAATACAAAAGTTGCACGTTGGAATATATCGAGCGGACCATCTTTTTGATTTTTCGTTGTTTGCAGTAATATGGCGCGAAAAACTCACTTTTCGAGTTTTGCGACAACGTGAACGTCAAACATTAAAATTTGAAATCTTTGTTGCCTTCGAGGCTGAACCTTTTACCGACGATCTCGTGTAAAGTCGATACAGAAAACTTATTTAAACTTAAATAGAAATATTTGTTTTCACAACTGCGGTCATCGTTCCTCCCTTCCTCGTTTCTGGCTTACGTTCTCCAGTAAGTCGACCGCGTAATCAATGAAAAAATCGAGATTTTCTAATCTTTTCAGTAAGACGTATTTAACTGAGTTGAAGAATACCGGGAGGGGGAGAGGGGGTGCTCTATTAATTTTTGGGTAGGGGTGTGCCGCCCTAAGCTCAAAACTCTGACCCTATCCCAGACCTATGAATGCTTAAAATTGATACCCTACCCCAGACCTACCTAAGCTTTCTAAAGTTTGTTCTATCATGTCCGTTATGCCTAGATGTAAGCAATTGTACTAACTGTATGTATCGTGTATGTGTAGCTGGCCTCCACTGTAATTCAGTTCCCTGTTTCCAACGGACTCAAGTTTGTATCTCGTGCAAGCACGGAGGCCGAGTTTCTCGATCTCAATATAACAATTTTTTTATTTAACCAGCTTACCTTCAGCAAAAATACAGTCTCGGCTTAATCCATCTGGCTAGGGTGCTTTGCAGTCAAAGGTCATTTTTGAATGCTGTCTTAATTCAGCCTATCACTGTGAAGATGCTATTAAGATGCGTTTAACTCATCATTTTAGAACCATACGTGATTAGGAATCTAAATTTTTTTTTCTTTTAACAGATAAAATTTGAGAAAAAAACTTTTAAAAGTACTTGTATCTTGATAGGCACTCTGTTTTTCAATATCTCACTGGAATATCTGGAGTTCGTATTTTAGGTAATTGCTTAAAGAAAGTAATGGCAGGTAATGCTAAAAACTGTATATTCTCCAGGAAAACTAGTCGCGCTGTATCCACTTGACGAAAAATATGGTGTTGGAGATATCAGCCTCAAGAAAAACAAACCAGTTCGGGTAAATAAAGCCAAAGTAGGAAAGGCCAAGGGCCCTGATGGTAGACTCAAAGGTGCAACCAGTCTACCAGGAATGCGAAATAACTATATAGAAATTCCAAATGATGGAAAGCTTGACACAAAGAAATCCCTTACAATGGCGATATGGGTGCGCAACTTAGGAAAATCTGGTCCGCTTATGCAGTATGGTCGAAGAGGGCTTAACACTATTAATTTATGGTTTATTAGTCCATTGCACTTGGCGGGAAGTATTTTAAGTCGAAGCAAACTCAGAAGAACTTTCCTCAAAGCACCTAAACGTATAAGCCGTTATTCATGGACTTTTGTGGCTCTTACGTACGATAACCCATCGGGCTTTGCGAAGCTCTGGATTAATGCTAGGGTGGTGAGAAAGAAGTACGTTGGTAGATCAGTGCGACTGGCTACTAAGAAGCCAGTGAGAATCGGAGCGATACTGCGCAATCGCAACGTTCTAAAAGCAGATGTTGCTTGCGCCCAAATCTACTCCGTTGAACTTACAAGGCGGCAAATGAGGAAAGCAATGATGAGATGTTTCAAGAGAGGTATTTGGTGTAATCTTATTCAGTTCGATTTATTTTTTAACACGTTTTATTTTTTAAAACGGTATTGTTAATGTTTTTAACCTATTCAGCATCACAACATCTGTTTCGTATAATACCCCCTCGGTATTTTTATTTCATTTATATTAATTTCAATTAATTCCCTATTTGTTTTAAAGCGCCAGAAATTGCGGACACTGTATAAATATACATTATTTTATATAAAGTTGGTTGTAGCTGATCTTCAAATCAATTTAATTTTTTATGGCTCCTGCCTCACTGACTAGTCTAGAAGAGCCATAATGTCATCGAGTGGTGTAAGAGTGTAAGAGTGAGTCACATACACAGGAAGCCCAAAACATTCATTTATTAAATTTTACAACCAGTCAAAGTAGGTCTTTTATGCAATGTACTTTGGGCGCTTACCTACGTAGCATCGCATCATGTTGCAGCCAATCACACACTTACAAGTATATATGTTTGCAGTAGTCACGTCTACCTATTGAGTGAGAATGTTCCGTCTTTAAGACGTCTCGAGGGATTGTGAAAAAGATTTATACCTTGAAGTTATGGCATTTTCAAATAGCAGTATACAGGAGCCATAAGTGCTGTTTGAGCGCTTTTTGCTTATATTGAAACAACATCTTCTCACACTAGCTGCATGTGGTCTTTACATAGTTTAAAACTGTGTACATGACGAAATTCCATTGTTTCAGTTGTCATTTTTCTTTAGATATTCTAAGTCATAGCAAATGAATACTTTCATGTAAGTTTCTCTTTTCCAAAACATAAAAATTATTAAACTGCGAATGCAGTTATGAATCATGAATTTGATTTGAATAAAATAAATGAAAGAACCGTTGCTTCCAGTCAATACTTGCATTGAATGTTTTGGCAACGTTGTCTTTCAGTTCCAGTGGGACCGAAGCCGAAACCAAAGCCCAAACCACCACGGGGTATGTTGTTACTTTATTTGTCATTGGTGTTAACTTTATGATAGTTTTACTAACATCTTTATCACAGGGAATCTTTAACATTCATTAAAATAAACACTACTAACAATCTAGAAGAAAAAGTTGAAATATTGCACAAGAGTAGACATTTTATTTTCCTTACACAAACGTTTTTCTTCAACACATCAGTTGTTGTTGTGTCAAGGAAATGTATTTTTGTTTTGCTTGTAGAATAATATTAAAACATTAATTGTGCATAAAGATTAATATTGAAAATTAAATAAAACCTTTTATATATAAAACTATGTAATGTCTAAGATTAATTTTTATGTTCCGAGAGACTATTGCGTCTAAACACTTTGGCTAACAGGCGATGGATTAGTGTCCCTTCCAAAGGTGTGAAAGACTCCCCTCAGCTTAACGCAGTGCTGCAGAAATAGGAGATAAGCTGATTAGGCTTGTAGAAGGAACAACATACTCTTCTTCCGTTAATTACATAGTAATTTATTATAGCACAACTGATTAGTCATATTTTTCCAAGCCGTTAATTATCTAAAGACATTTACTGTTTTCATTTTTTAAACGACAACTTATTACTTTTACTAGGAATACCAAAACCAGTGGCTGTGTATCCATTGACCAAAAAAATCGGAGGACGAGATATTACTGATAATAACCAGCAGGCGATTCTTGGTTCTGTGCGGTTCGATAAAGGACCCAATAAAGTGCCAGGGTACTCTGTCAGCTTCTCTGGCAAACCGGATAGCTTTATAATGTTCCCCAACAACGGCAAACTCGACACCGTAGAATCAATCACAATAACAGCCTGGATTTATCCAAAGTACAGTATTATTTTCTTGTGTTATTATATTTCGTTTCGATGTAGATTGTGTGGCTGTGATTGTTGCGTCGATAGACGGTCGCCATTATGTCGTGGGAAATGTGATTATGTAATGTAGTTTGATGTGAGTCTGTAACCATATGCCTCGTCTTCAGGTGACTAAGGTAGTTTGGTCACTGTTATTGTTGGGCGACCTGTTAGTATATTTTGGAAGCGATCGCAAGTTTTTGATTGTTTAGAAAGACGGTTACTCTGAAATATGAGTGGAGCTATGTATCATAACATCAGAACGTTGTGCAGTAATATTCTCCAGAAAAGAAACGTTGCCTTTCGTGTCCGACTCGATGGCAAACTTCGATTAAGATTTTGTGTGTCAGTAGAACTTGTAAATTAATCGTTTTTGTACTATTATCTTTACAGTCTGTTAAACTTTCAAAAAGTGAGTAGTAGAGGTAAAGAAAAATGTAAAGATTAGTATTCTGTTGGGTAGAAGATTTTTGAATTTTGTTCGTGTGTCGGTAGAAACTGTAAATTTATCGAAAAAATGTCTAATTAAGTTTCTGTATTATCTTTACGGTCTCTTAAACCTTCAAGAAATAGGTAGTAGAGGTAATAAAAAAAAGATACATATTTTTTTTATTGAAAGGAAAGTTCTATTTATTGAGAAAAAACAATCTGGTGTCCATAGCAAGACTGAAACTCGCAACAGCAAAGTTTGATGTTATACAGGCAGCGCAAGCTATGGTTGTGTTAGAACAGACCAGTTTTAAAGCTGCTTATAAGACTTTATATTGGAAAAAAGTCGTTCGTTCTTTTTTAATTCGTGAAAATTGTTCTAAAATAGCAGAACTTAAATATATTTTTTATCTCAGTTGCGTCTTCTCAACTCATTTGTTGCTATTTGGAAATATTATCAACTTTTTGAAGACAGAGGATAATCAAAATCGAACTTACTTCACAACTCTATAATTTTTTTTAGTATTTGTAAATATGTTTTTAGCGGTTAGTTTAGGTGAAAAGCGTTTCAAATGAATCGAAAAATATGACAATAGAATTATTACAAACTATATATATATATAGATATTATCATTATATATTTGTCATTGTTTACGATAATTTAGTGATTTTGTGTTCCAGCTTTCTTATCTAATCACATAGTAGCCGCATGCGCCATTAAAACGTTTTGGAAGACCTCTGAAATTGTTTAATATTGTTATTGTTATTATTGTTAATATTAATTTGATTTTTTTAGTATTCTCTGTTATTTCAGTCTGCTATGGTATGTCATTTTGTGGTATTTCGTATGGTATGTGAATCTATGATGTGGTATTTGGTATTGTTAGGTAAGGTATGCTATGGTGTGGTATGTTATGGTATGGTATTGTATAGTCAGGTTTGGTTTGGTATATGATAAGTTATGGTATGGGCTGGTATAGTCAGGTTTGGTTTGGTATGATATGATGTGGTATAGTATGGTGTGGTATGATATCATAAGATATGGTATGATACGATATGGTATAGAATGATATGGTGTTGTATGGTAAGGTGTGGTACGGTATGGTATGGTATGATAAGATATGGTATGGTATGTCTTATGGGATATGTTATGGGATTGTATGGTATGATTATACCTGGCTTTCCAAACTGAATCAGCTTTTTACTCGGAGGTGTTAGGTGTCAACTTGGTATCATAAATTTTTATAATATAGTTAGAAGCATAGAAAAAAAAACGGAACGAAACATTTTGTTTGTTTGAATGTAAAATATGTCATCGTTATCATCAACATCATCAATATATTCAATTTCATCATCAGCATCACCACCATCAACTACATTAACTACATCAACATCGTTACTAATCATTCACCATGACCATTTTAGTTATCGTCAATTTTACACATGATGTCAACCATTTGCCTTTACACTATAAATGCAATGTATCTATTTCATTGTTAGTGTTATTGTTGTTCTAATTTTTGGATTGACTTTTGTCAATTGTTTGCTGCAGGTCAAAGTTTGGACCAATCTTTCATTACAACCCTAATGGTGAAGGTGTTCAGCTTTATATGATTCGACGCAGAATGTTAGCTGCTAAGTACATAAAACGCTACGGCCGTGAAACCTATACTCTTCTAAGCAATCGTATCATACCCTACCATTGGAATTACATTGGAACCAGCTATGACCATGACACTGGAGTGGCGAAGCTCTTCATTAACACTCGCTTGGTAGCAGAGAAAAAAATTGGGAAAATACAACTGGCCACTAACGCTGATGGAATCGCTGGCGCAAAACCTAAAGATAGAAAAAGGTTTCGAGGAATGTTGTCATGTGTTCAAATTTACAAAGACGCTATGCGGGTAGCTGACACTATCGTCGTACGGAATAGGTGCTTCAAAGGAGGTAAAAAAATGTCATATTCCATTCTTTTTGTGGAGAACAACAAGGACGATTAGCTATCGAATTTCAAGCTTATCTCTAAAACAGCTACCATAAAAAATGTTTTTCGGTTCAGCTTTTTGTGAACTACTACGCGGTTTATGAGGCTAATTTAACAAAATTAAGTTGTTTCCATCCGTGTTTTATCATTGTATAAAAGTTAGTGTATACAACCATATAGTTTACAGTAGTAAATTTATGAAAAAATCTTTGCGATTTTGTTAGGCAATTTAGATAATTACCTATTGAACTATAAAACCACAGATGTTAGTAGCAGGTCATTTAAGTGAGTTTATGGATGTCATTTAAAGGTGAACAGTGATTATTTTGATTAAGTTTGTACCACGCTGCAAACAATTACTTTCTGAATTATCGTTGCGGTTATGATTATTGAGACTAAGTATGTTCCGCGGTGTAAACGATGACGTTATGTATGATCGTCACGGTTATGATTATTGAGACTAAGTTTGTTCCGCGGTGTAAACGATGACCTTATGAATGATCGTCACAGTTATGATTATTGAGACTAAGTTTGTTCCGCTGTGTAAACGATGACGTTATGAATGATCGTCACAGTTATGATTATTGAGACTAAGTTTGTTCCGCGGTGTAAACGATGACGTTATGAATGATCGTCACAGTTATGATTATTGAGACTGAGTTTGTACCGCGGTGTAAACGATGACGTTATGAATGATCGTCACGGTTATGATTATTGAGACTGAGTTCTTACCGCGGTGTAAACGATGACGTTATGAATGATCGCCACGGTTATGATTATTGAGACTGAGTTCTTACCGCGGTGTAAACGATGACGTTATGAATGATCGTCACGAAGACTGAATTTGTACTACGGTGTAAACAATGGCGTTATGGATGGTCGTCATGGTTATAAATATTGAGACTAAGTTTGTACCGGGGTGTAAACGATAAAGTTATGAATGATCGTCACGGTTATGATTACTGAGACTGAGTTTGTACTGCGTTGTAAACAATGACGATACTGTACGAATGGTCGTGGCGGTTTTGTCTGTAATTTAAGAAATTACGAAAGAGAAGCTTGCAAAAAAAAAAAAAAAACTTTTCGCCATTCAACGGGATTCGAACCTCTGACCTTTGAAGCTGCGGCTGTCGGGAGATCTCCGTGCCATTCTCGAAGACAACCAGACACATGAACTCCTTTTTACCTAGAACGAGCCGTATTTTAGCCGCCAAATAAACTTTTACCTGCTCTCTGTAATATTATATTTCGTTTTTTATTGCATATATATTAAGTAAATTTTATAATTCGTTTTAAACGAAATATGTAAGACCATTGTATATTTTTAAAAGATGGTGAATAAAGTGTATTATTGTTCTGTTATTATTGTTGTAATATATTATTGTTATTATTATTATTATTTAGTGGCTAAAGTCAATGTCAAGATTGTAAACTTTTGTTAAAGATGATTGAGATTGAATTTGCGCTATCGTGTAAACAATGATGTTATGAAAAAATATCTTCTGGCTATTTAACAATTAGACCTCGAGGACGAATGGACTACGAGTCAATAGCCCATGAGGCCGTAGGCCGAGTGGGCTATTCAAACTCGTAGTCCATAAGGCCGAGAGGTCTAATTGTTTTAGTATAAACCTACTGATCGGTCAAAAAGGAAGTAGAAATTAAAATATCGATGAAATCCTCTGATATTATAGCAAAACGGGGCTCATTACTGTTTTGATCCGCCATCTTTTCTCTACTAGTAGGCTATCACAAATAGACCTCTAGTAGAGTAGCCAATCAGAATGCAGGACGCGTGTTAGACCGTTAGTAGGTTTATACTAATGCCCAATATTACCTAGCTACTATATGTTTGCGTGACCGCGCACGTGTAAAAAACAAGAGTTATACTTTCTATTACTTGCACATTACTCAAAACAATTGAAACAACTTACCAGATGAGGCTAGATATCTTCCATTCGGTGAAAATGCCAAAGAATAAATACTACCCTGTTAATAAATAAAATAAGAATGCTAAATGCCGAACGGCTAAAAACTTCTGAACCGAGTTGCAAATCATATAAACACTCTGATTTAGTATTTCAACTTTGGACCAGAATTAATATCTTGGATCAAAACATTTTATAAAGACATTCAAAGCTGTATTTCCAATAATGTCTAGGCCTCTTGGAAAAAGACAAGGATGTCTGCTCTCTCTACATATCCTCATTTTATCTACTGAAACATTAGCTAATGCAATACGATAAGACCTGAAAATCAGAGGAATAAAAATAGACGGAACTGAATACAAGATAAGCGAACAATACCATTTTATTTCTTGACGGATCAAAAACATCTCTTGAAACCAGTTTAGCTTCATTAGATCGTAACCACGAAATATCGGAACTTAAAGTGGTGTGTCTACATCCGAAATAATGTGGATAGGTGTAACAACACAAAACAGAAGTATTTTTCCCAGAGAAAAACTGAAAATGGGTGAGATCTTCGGTAAAAGCTCTAGGAGTCTATTTTTCGACAAATGAAGAGCTATCAGTACACGAAAACACATTAGAGAATATTGAAAAAAAATAGGAAACTAATTGAAAATTGGAGTCTCCGTAGTTTAACATTTTTTTGGAAAATCACGTCATAAAAGCTATCCTGGCATCGCAGCTTGTTTATATTTTGACACCTATTCGCTCTTGCAGAAAATACTAAAAGAAATCAATGATCTCCTCTTTCATATTCTTTGGAATGGAAAAAATGATAAGACTAAACGCAAAGTAATAATAAGCGTCTACAAAGATGGTGGTGTAGAATGCTCGATCTAATTGCTTTCAATAATTGCTGTGATAGCCACAACCACGGCATATGGAAGAAACTCTTCATCTTTTAAGGAGAAAACATTTTTACCTAGGAGATAAAAATGTTTTTTTCATTAACCCCGAATAACGGTGACCGGCAGGAAATTAAATTAAAGGATAGTTTTACAAAAGAAGTGTTTTAGAAACATACACAGATATGCATTTTGGTGTGCGAATAGGTACTGTGGCAGGATTTCTTGACCAGTATCTTTAGAACAACTCTCTCGTCCGTATAGGACATAAACCAATTCTTTTGACAAAATGGCAAATAAAAATATTTTTGTGTAGACAATCCTAGAATACAATTTCTTACACAAGAACAATTTCAAATTAAATTTGACCTTAACATCTCCTACATACAGTACACTGGACTAACATGGAGAGTATCAACATCCCCTACATACAGTACACCGGACTAACATGGAGTATATCAACATCCCCTACATACAGTACACCGGCCTAACATGGAGTATATCAACATCCCCTACATACAGTACACTCGACTAATATTGAGTATATCAACATCCCCTACATACAGTACACAGGACTAACATGGAGTATATCAACATCCCCTACATACAGTACACCGGACTAACATGGAGTATATCAACATCCCCTACATACAGTACACTGGACTAACATGGAGTATATCAACATCCCCTACA
>JAOBBB020247943.1:0-11246 GCA_025331005.2 Zoanthus gigantus | reverse complement strand
AGATTCCACCTCATTGGATTCCAGATGCCATGATGTAGACTCTGGATCTCAGGTACTGGATTCAAGATTCCACCTCAGTGGATTCCAGATGCCATGATGTAGACTCTGGATCTCAAGTACTGGATTCAAGATTCCACTTTCAGTGGATTCTAGATGCCATGATGTAGACTCTGGATCTCAAGTACTGGATTCAAGATTCCACCTCAATGGATTCTGGATACCATGATGTAGACTCCGGATCTCAAGTACTGGATTCAGGATTCCACCTCAGGCCAGGGGATTCCGGATTCCAAAAGGTCTGTTTTCTGGGATCCAGGATTCCTAGAGCTGGATTCCAAAGAGTAGGATTCCGGATTCTAAAGGCAAAGAATTTCTGGATTCTGGATTCCACAGCAAATGTTTCCAGAAATCCGGAATCCACAAACAAGTGTTTCCTGGATTCTGGAATTTTGATAACCTTACATGGGGCAATGTGTTAGCAGGTACAGTCATCAGCTTAACACAGTTTAAGAAAATGCAAACGTTCAGACTGTAATTAAAAAATTTTAAATTGGCAGCAACAGTTAATATAAAAATTATTCTCAGGATAAAAGGTGGTGGATACAAATGGCGGTAAAAATAAAAAAGAAGAAGAAAGTGGATAAAATTAAAAATTAGGGAAGAAAAGAAGAAATAGGGAAAAAATGTTAAAGTTATTTCCCTTTAAAGTACTAGAATAACTTAGTTTTAGAACTTTGAATTAATTAAAGGTTAATGACTGAATATGAGTGAACGAAACGAAAGAAGCGAAGCTGTGTGCATTAAGAACAATTTCGAGTTCATGTCACCAGCAAATGGGTCGGTATTTGGAAACAAACCACGAACTGAAAGTCACTAACCCATTTATTCACTGCATTGCAAGGTGCGACACATGGCTTAACAAACTTGAAGCAAAAGTTTAAACAAGTAAGAATCTTTAAATTAAATAAGTACGTAATTAAAATGGAGTAAGTTAAAATAGAATAAAATAGAAATCAAAAGTTACAGTTTTTTCCCCTTTAAATCTTTAAAACACTAAAAATAACCTCGTTTTAGCCATTTGAAATTATAAAATATAACTGCCATTCAGAGCTGGCGAAAATGGATATCGGTTGCTGTAGTAAACACTCAAATGCTTTATTGACAAAGAGGCCGAAGTGTAAGTTTTGTGACATCGTACACTGTTCATTTACTATGACTTCTGTTTCATATCATCTTCACTTGTAAAAATATCAGATTTTTGTGTGAAAGATTTACTTGGTATTTCATAGGTGTTTATGTTATGAAATCTTTTAATTATTAGCATTTTAAAAAATAAAAACCTTCAGGTGATAAGTTTTATGTCCACAGTCAGTCTAAGCATAGTTTTTAAAAGCTTTTTTATTTTTTTTTTTAAATATTGTGTAATGCTTTTTCCTTGTAGGGTTGGCACTTTCTTCTGTCCTCTTATACCGTCCATGGGCGTCATAAAATTGTTAATATTGTTTTATGTTAAGAAGGTAAGTGATTGAAAGGATTCTGTGAGTATACAGAAATGCAAAGCAAAATGGGACGAATCGTTCCCAAGTCGCAAGATTCCATAGGATAAAAAATTACTATTAAAAAGTGTTTCGTTTAGTAGTTGAAGAACGTGCTCTGATGAAGGGCTAATAACAAATTGCATGTATACTGTAGTTCTGGGCCCAGTTGTTCAAAGGCTGGTTCGACTGTTGCTTTGAACGGCGAAAAACTATTTATGACTTATGTATGGAAGTATGCAACATGGTTATAAAGTTAGAAAGAAAGTTCTCTTCAAGTTGCCGGAATACTCGACTGACGGGGGTGAGAAACTATTTGTTGAAAAAATTCCGTATGTGGTTTGCGTTCTTTATCAAAATCTACCACGGTTTTTTGTAATTTTTCCGACGCAGTTTTTTGGTTTTAATTATAGGTCCAATGTATTGACCAATGTAACCAAGAACATTGTATTTTTTTTTTAGTTTGGGTTAAGCAAATAATATTATACAAGTAAGAACTTCTTTAAGAAAAACTTTACGTTTTTTAGAGAATAATATTCGGATTTCCTATGGAAAAATTTTGTTAGTCCCAACATTACAGCTGAAAATATATCTTTGTAAGATTGGGAACAAGAACTTGGAATAAAAATGTAACCCTTGGTTAATATACTAATTGCACTTACGTAATTTCATTTTGCTGGCTAGAACCATTGAATTTTTATGCTCCTTGCAGGAAAGTCACGTCAACAAAACCAGATGGTTGAGAAACCAACTAATGATGAAGTCCTTGCTGGCTATGTAGAACGGATAGATTTGTTAACTTAAGTTATATTTTAACTCTTCATTACGTTTGTTCTTTTAGCTTATTCATGCGCGCGCATGCGCAAGCAGTGAATGAGTATCGTGGGGGTGAAATGTCGACGGAAGTTTGTGAACCGAAATTTGTGGACGGAAATTGTGGACCGTAGACGGAAGTGGAAGTGTCCTGCGAGCGTGGCTCGATGGTAGAACTTTTGACTTTCGTGTGCATAGACCTCGTTTAAGACCCGTGCTGGCCTTTTTTTATTTTAGTTTTTTTTTCTTTTTTTAACTTAAAATTGCCTACAATTCCTTTTTCTTACTTTGTAATACAATTTACCATTAAAACATTTTGAAAAAAATTATAATTTAATCATTAGACTGTTTAATATCATTGTGCATTACATGAATGAGCTGGCTCTAAGAGCCCTTTGCCAAGTGGAGGGCTTCTTCTTAAGGCTGAATCTGATAACTGCTGCATCTATAATCTGCTGCATCTATAATCTGCTGCATCTATAATCTGCTGCATCTATAATCTGCTGCATCTAATATCTGCTGCATCTGATAACTGCTGCATCTGATAACTGCTGCATCTGATAACTGCTGCATCTGATAACTGCTGCATCTGATAACTGCTGCATCTATATTCTGCTGAATCTACAATCTGCTGCATCTATAATCTACTGCATCTATAATCTGCTGCATCAGCCTTTTTCAAAGGCGTGACAAGCAGAATAGTATTTTGCTAACGGAAGATTTCCTTAATTTACGACTTCTAATAAAAGTGACATCTAATGCAAGTGCCTGTTAGATAGACGATTTTAAAATATCCGTTAAAAGGTTTTGTTCTTCCTTTTTTATGGGAAACAATAATTAAACTTCTGACAATTAGGATAGCACAATGGTTTCTTACTCCTACTATTTTACAAATAATAAAGCACCAAAACAAAAAAGCCATACCTGTCCTTGTCCGAGAGAGATGGTCTTAATGCGATTGCCGCCAAAACCTTTATCATTAGCAAACTTGAGGAGTCCTGCCATTGGGTCAGCTCCAGGAGAGAGAACGAAGATGAGGGGAGCACAGCATTGTGAGTCGTTATAGCTCAGCTGAAGATTAAACGTTGGAGGCTCGATGTAGGTTCGACCCATGTTATCAACTATGAAGTCCTGTTTTCAATAGAGGGAAAAAAGACGTTATTGAACCACAGACTCAGCGAAAGCGTCATGTTTGTTACTGATAGCACACATGTGCTCAGTGGCTGCGGGGCAGGAGGGGGATGGGGTGGGGAGGAAGCGGCAGAGCTACAGCCCACTCAAACAAAAAAAATACATACAAATGCAGATTAGAATCAGTTTGAGGAATATTCATGGCCGAAAAACATGCTCTAGCAGGTTTCTGAACATCGTGAATCCCGACTTTTTTCTACAAAACTAGATAGAAGAGGCAACCAATGACAGGTGCGATTATGAAATGACTACTGTGCTAAAAACGAAAAGTTAATTAGAAAAAGAAGCCAAATAAATTAGTTTATAGAATGCCTGTTTTTTCCAATATATACCAACATTCGTTTCAAATAGTAGTATGACTTGACATTGTGTAAGACGACCTCCCCTAAATTTTAGAACATTCCGCGGCCTCTAGTGCGGGTATAGCTAACTTGAAGCAACTATAATGGGCACCTTAGTAGCGGCAGTGTCTTAAAAACGCTTGTGTTTTTGTAAATTTACTTTAATATTTAAACTTAATTACATGCAAGAATTACCAGCTTCGATCAGAGAGAAAGTAAAGGTAACAATACAAAGATGCAGCATAGAGGAAACAAGAGCACGATAATAGTTTTGGCGAGCAGAAACAGAGTTACGTTTGGGAGCTCAAGACCTCACGTAAGCCTTCTGGCGAACACTGCTAAAATTTGTAGTAGTCACTGTAAACATAGTTACTCGAGAGAGTCTCCCTCGAGTAACTATGCCATAAAAGAGCTGTAATCTTCGACCCTGGTGTAGCAAAATAATTTAGTATCCTTTTTTTGTGTCATCTATACAATAAATTCTGTCAGATTTCAGGCTCTATTCTTTTTGTATCTTGCATCAAGAGCGTGTTGTTGGTGTTGTGTGGTGTACGCCCAACGTTCGGCGAGTAGTACAAATTGTATTGGCGACCATTTCCTGCCAACACGTGAAGAAATGATCAGGATTTCAGTTAAACCTTAGCTGATAAACACTTGATTAGAACCTGGTTGGGAATAAATAATTGGATACCAAAACTTGTAAGGTCTTGTGAAAAGAAGCAATAACCATTATAAAATGAATTCATATAGACACATCGGGATAAAGTAGTAATAGTAATATATACCTGGACGGCTGGCACAATCTTGTCTGGCCTCAGGCACCTTAGCACAACCATTCTAAAATGATAAGCATTAAATTAATAGGACCTAAAAACCGGAATAAATATTACAGTATTTCTCGGACAATAATTCGGGTTAGTGAAACCCAAAAACAAGTGAAAATTTGACCTCGACTTATAAGATTATAAAAATCTGTATTAAAACATTGCCTAAAACGCCTCTGATGTCATTTTCAATGTATTTGCACGTTTACACCGTACCGAAGTTTACTTTAAATTGGCTTCACTTACAATTCGGTCCAATCAAATTAGCCCATTTAATGCTGTAAAAATGCATTCCTGGAAAATGAGGCATCGTCACGCATCTTAACTTTTTTTATCAAGCTTCATCAGTATCTCTCTCGTGGATAAACAGTGTCACTCTAATAATAAAAACTTTCAGGAAGAAATACCTTTTACATGGGAGAAAACAGTTTCAATTGTCAATCTATCTAAATTCAAATTTTAACAGTTATGTTATCGGTAAAATCCGTCACACAATTATATTCATTTGAAAAGTAACATTCAGTTTGATGACGTTGTGAAGTTCACGAGTTGAATGAAGGTTCTTGAAGTTCTGCATTCTATACGTAAAGTAGAAGCGGCCAACAGAGTCTACAAGACGATTATTCCAGTTTATTCAACTGAATCTGATTACGAGCGTGATAAACAACAAATTGAACTAATGAATTGACGCTAACGGCAATTTTGAACAGAAATTTAGAGATATCCCCAGGTTTCATTTTAACATCTCTCGTTTGATAAACGCCATTTTAACCCAGCGCTTATTATAGCCGGTTAATTCCTTGGCTAGATTTAATACAGCTTTGAACAACCGAATCCAGAGAGACTTTTTTTTATCTTTTTTGATTGTTTCAAAAACTTTTTGCGCGGTAATTTCTATACTCAACGTGTGACGTCACGGCAAACAATTTTTTTTAACACAACATTTCTTCAATTTTCACATCATTCTGTGCGTTAACAAACGTTTCGAAATGAAGTTTTACATTTCTTAAGTTCAGCATAGTTATACTATATTACCGAACAATAAAGTCCCCTAAAATTAAAATTACCCTTTACAAGGGATTGTAACATAAATTTCTAAAAACTCTGTTGCTTCAACCCTACACTACCAACCTGTCCAAACCAGATAGCACGTCCCAAGGGTCTGGCATAGTCTCACTATGAGGAGTCACTGAATCGTAAAATTTTTTCCATCCTGGATCCGAGAGAGCTAGCAAAAAAAAAAAAAAAAAGGAAATTTAGAAAGCCGTAAATAAGATTTCCTAAAAATATGGGAACCTTAGTAAAGTATACACTAACATTTGTTAAACTTTGTGATAGAAGGTGAGAAAATGTAAATAGCAGATAACTTTGTCCTTTTGGTCGTTAATGTTTGGACGCCATCTTGTTGACGTTTCAAAGGATGATGGAAAACTTGAACTTGCCGCGACAATGGAAAGCAAACATGGCGGTTTTTAAGGCTCAGAGATGTTTTTGATGCTTGCAAAGCTGAAAAACAAGCACGCATCCATAAAAAGAATTTCAAAGCGATAACGTCTGATAAAGGTTTGTTCGTCCACTGTTCGATGGAGGAAAAGAACAGGAGAGTCAATGCTGAAGTTCGCAGCATAATTTCAATAATATTCTAATATTTTTTTAGCGCGATAGCCAGTAAAGTTTACGTGAATAGGCGATACAAATAACCAATAACTGGTTCATAACAAGGATCCAACAGTAATCAGATTAGGGTCTATTTTTAAAGTTAAAGTTCATTATGCGCATGACTGACTAGCAATTGTAGCAACTGCTCGCATCTGACTACGTCTTGTAGACAACTTGAACTTACTATCTTTTAAACCTTCCAAGTTTGGAAGATCCGAAGCTCTCACGATCTCGCTCCAGGACTTATCACCTAGCCACTCCGGACAGGGGTTTGGGTATGGGTTGTCGAGGGCAACTCCACCAGTAAGAAGAAAGCGCCAAACCTGGTCGTCAATTTTGCCTCTGCAGAGATGAATGGTCACCAAATTACTTCGATCTTTGCATAAAATTAAGTGTGTCTTGTACACTAACAAAAAATAATGAATTAGCTACTACATTTTTTTATGAAACAATAATCCCAATTCAAACTAAAATCAATGAGTGATAATTTTAAAAATGCTGAACTAAGCATTTTATTATCATTACTCTACTGGGGGATTATTTTCAAACGTTCCCTAGCAGTAAAAAACTCGCGTCTCTTTACTAAATAGAAGTTCTTAATAAATAATTTTTAAATTGCTTAATGCCACTTTGTATGACTAAGTTGAGTGTTACTGAAACAATAAGACCTCTTGGCTTCTCTCAGTTCTCCCCGTATAAATAAAAAATTCCGCTCTCAGCCTCTTGAGCTAATGACGCATTTCAAAAGAGGTTTTCGTAAAGCTCCAGCAATCCCCATGGGAAAGTCCGACTTAATAGTGGTATTTGAAAACAGACTGAATACATTTTCATAATACATTGCTGGGGGTCTTTTTAGAGATTTCACCCATGCCCTAAATGGCCTGAGCAGAGTCTTGATCCATGTGATTGTCTTAGGTAGGTTAACAACGCGACTTAGACTTAACTTAACCCTGAGTTAGTGCTAATCGGTTTTTGAACAACTGGGCCCGGTTTATAACTACAATATGATATTTAACAAGCCATATAACGCCTAGATTAACCAGCCTTTTATACGTACCTTCCTTTCAAAATCATAACAGTTAAAATGAAGGAAAACAGCAGCTTGTCTTTTTCAAACAATGAACGACAGACATTGGAGTAAATACTCTGAGTAAAGTGATCGTTAAGAAATTCAATTCTCTCCTGCAAATCCGGTGACGGTTGGCTGTTACTGATTGACTGAAAAAACAGTAAAGAAAATGTTGAAAGGCTGAAACAAACTTTACACTTAATAAGGGCTGGTCAGATGGAGACAAATTAAAAAGCAAAATTTCTTTTTACAATGATGGATTAATTGGAAGCATTTTCAGCCATTCATAAAGGTCTAAAAAGAAGTTCACGATCTGGTCAATCGACTTCACCAAGGACGAAGACAAAGAAGGAACGTTACATGGCAGAATGATTTCGAGGGAACATTTTGTCTGTATCTTCATTTTCCGAAATAAAATAAATTAGATGAAGAAAAGTGCTAGGGTTGCAGAAAAACTGGTAAGCCCGGGCTTGCCTGGCTTACAGGTAGCTACACGCTTGCTGGTACTAATAATCCATTTCGATAGTATCAAGCGAGTATAATAGTGACTTCCTTCTAACTGTTTATTTAGCTAATTCTCAATAAAAACGATACAACGCTTTTAGCTTTGTTGAAAAAAACATTTATGGGTAGGGGGGCAGTAACTAAATGGAGATAAAATTCGTGCATCCATGCAAGCGCCCATTAATTACAACAAAACAACATTCATGAAAAATTATAAATATCGAATAAAAAAAAAACTTGGCAGTGACGTTCTTTTTATTTGTTTTGAGTTAAAAAACTTAAATTTCTACGAGAACTGAGCTAATTTGAACACAAGACTAAACTGCAAGAAATTTAACGAAACTAAACAATTTTTAACTCAAATCAGTTAAAGTGGCTTCTAAAATGTTTAAACAATCGAGGCTTAAAAAGAATTAGCGACAAGGAGAGTTAATCTAATTCAACATTGCATAAAGTTTTGTTAAATAATATAAATCTATTGCATGAGTAACTAATGTAATGCTATAAAGCTGGGCAAAAGAAAATAATTAAAAACGATGTACAACACTGCAGTGGAACCAATTGTGGACTAAATTAACGATGCAGTCTCACCTGAAGATAAAGATTTATGAACCACGTTAGTGAGTACTGGTACATAGGCTCGATATTGGCTAGTTCAGAGATACAGAAGAAGAGAATAGAAGAGTGAACTGCAACTGGTTTATAACCATTACGCGTCTCGTCAATCTCCTTTTCTGTTGCTGAGGCAATTTCCTGGACAAAAAACATAAAGCAATATACAATCAATGATGGTAAAGACAACGGTGATAATAATAATAATAATAATAATAATAATAATAATAATAATAATAATAATAATAATAATAATAATATTAATAATAACAAGGTATGATAAATAAATCTGCAGAGATTAATCTACTAAAAACGCAAATTTGGATGGACCCACAAAAAAGTGACCTGCCTACCCAGTTGTGGCTTCATAGCTGAGTTGGCTAGAGCGCTGTACCGGTATCGCAGAGGTCCTGGGTTCGAATCCCGTTTCCCGCTTCTCTTCAGCAACCACATGAATTGTGTAAACAATTGCCATGTTCATCAATCAGGAAAAAGGCACAAAGTGAATGAAACGGAATAACTAAGTAAGATTTTGCCAGATTTTGAAACTTTAACGATGAACAATAATTCAATATTGACGCTAAAAAGAATAAATAAATGTTATAATGGGATGCTGAGTCGGTGGTTCTACAAAAACAGTGTTATAAATTGATAACTTGTACACCGTAGTGAAAACAATTTAAGAACTGACGTTTCGGACTGTAATCCTTCGTCAGAGTCCTTCACCCCCGTTAAGGTTAAGTATAATACAAGTATCTTCATTTTATGATCTAAATAAAATACAAAAGAAAAGAAAAAGTTTACTTTATAGAAAGATTTTTTACCGAAATTTTTAATCTTTAATTTGCAATTTGTCCAAGACCTGCACAGTTGTTCCAACAGGTAGGAGATGAAAATTTTTGATAACTGAATGATCTTGATTGATACCAAGTACTGACCTGTTTTGCAGAGATTTCCTCCGACAGAACTTTTGAGGATGATAAGATTTTGATTGCTGTTTCGTCTTCCAATATATTACCCTATGACAAAGCACATTTCCAATATATTACCCTATGACAAAGTACACTTCCAATATATTACCCTATGACAAAGTATACTTCCAACATATTACCCTATGACAAAGTACAGTGTATTCGTAAATAAAACTTCTCCGTACTGTAATCAGAGCCTCACACTATTAGCCATAACTTTTGTTTAAAAAAATCACGAGTCATGTTTTTACCAAAAACATACTGTACCGGGTTTTGATAGAGTACAGGAGAACATGAATCCAAAAGGTAAACACAGTGTTATTAACACTTTCCATTATTTCAGTTAATTTAACACAAAGTTAAACTACTTGAAACATTTACAGCTACAAAATTAGTTCCATTAACCGGTTTAACAAAAAAAATTACTGCTTTAAAATTCAGTAAAAACATGAGGGAGCAGATCGTAACATACCTCGGACGACGACAAGACTTCCAAAATTTTGTCTTCAATTTCTTTCAACTGTAAGTGAAAAAGACCATTTCAACAAAAAGAAGCAATTAGTAAGAAACGAAATAATCTTAATTTTTTTAATTTTTGGGAAGTATAAATTAGGAACTTGAAAAATGAAAATACATTACATATTCCGGAACTGAACAGATGCAAGAAGACATTTTTATAATTCGGAATTTTAATATTATCATTACTATTAATCATTATTATTGTTAATATATATTAATAATAATAATAATAACAATAATAATACAAAAAACGGCGGCGTATATGAAGCAGTTCTTAGGATTTTTCTGGTTCAATCCAATTTCTGCCAAGATTTGAACATTTGTGTGGCCTTTTGGACCCACCGAAGTTGACGCAACTTTCTATCCTGCTGGGAGCTAACCTGCGATAGATTAGTGTCCCATTCAGGGGGAATTAAAGACTCTCATCCGCTTAACACTACAGAAACCGGAGATATGCGCAGACTCCATGGGCCACTTGACTTGTAAAGGATTTAGCTAGCACGGTCTAGAGGGAGTTAAACACACTCATCCACTAAATACGGAAGCACAGATAAAACATGCAATGGCCCGTAACATAAATTTGGAAAGGGATTCATGTGACCTAAAGTTATAAAACAAACACATCAAGGGATTTTTACCTGTTTTTTGTTTGCAGCGCTCTCAAGAATCAGCTCGTTTTTCTTTTCCTCCAGCTCTGGTTTCTCCTTAGCTGCCACAATCCCTAGCAGTTGATCTTCAAGTCCAAGCGGGGTGATCATGAAGTTCACTAACGTCACTTTCACTGAAATTTCCGGGAGATAGTGAGGATTGCGCAAGCGCGTTGTGATGTAGAACCGGAAGTCACGTGAATATTCAATGCTGTTTTCTCCCAATTTGAGGTACTGAAGAATGACATATACATTTGTTATAGATCTTTTTTATAGTTGGAGTTTGTCATGAATTGGTTAATACGATAGATGAAATGCAACATAATCGCTTTTTGAAGGAGTTGAAAGCATCCTTTGGACTATCTGAATGCACCAAACTTCTTAGAACTTGTCACATAATTTTTTATGCATTTAACCCTTTCAGTGCCAGTTGTATTTTTAAATTCTCCCAACCTGAGCCCATACTTTTCATTGAACAAATTTAAGAGAATTTGACTTTTAATCTTCAGTAGTTGGCTTTGTTTGATCAATTCTCATTTTCTCATCACCAAATGTCATATT
>JAOBBB020247853.1:0-11247 GCA_025331005.2 Zoanthus gigantus | reverse complement strand
TCCGAGAAGACGCGAAAGTCTAACCATTTGCAGATGTTAGAGCAAAGGCAGCACTTTCTCCTCAATTATTTTAAGACACTGAGTGGTGGTCCGGCCGGGAATCGAACCCGCAGACTGGCGCCTTACCAACTGGGCTAACCATGAGGCGGTTAAAATCCCAGCAGACATTAGCGAAAGAATTAGTTATTTTCTTTGTTTTAGTCCCCAGAGCCTCGGACCCGAAATCGAAATCGGTCTATTGAAGTGCCGGAATATTAAATGATTGGTTGATGTACTTCGTGAAAACTAACTTATCAGTGTACCGACATGAATAGGAGCTCCAAAAACCAGGCAACTCCAGCCGCAGATAGCTGTTTCATCCTTTTTGGGACTGGTCAGTACGTTGTAGTGCGCAAAGAATAAACCGTCAGCATGAAGTGCTAACAGCCTATTCATGCCCAAAGCTGTAACTTAATTCCGACTCAAATACATCATATTTATTCACTAACAAGTTTAATTACTGATTGACATAACAATTCTGTAGAAATGTACATGTTTCAAAAGAAATGGAATTTCGGGTCTGAGAAGACCTCCGGTCTCAAATATGTAAATATAGACTGTACAAATGGCCGTGATACGCGGGTTCTGAGAAGTGCGCCCGCGAGTTTTTAAAACAATTTTTTACAAATAGAGGTTAAAAATTTTATAACATCGCCGCAAATAATGTAATATGCTTATGTTTCGGGCGTTAGACCTACTTCTGAACATCTTAAGAATATAACATTTTCTCAGTGCCTTCATAGCCTGGTGAAAACCGAGGAAACCGTTTGGGAAGATTCGAAAACTGAAAGACACAATTTTTTTGGAAATTATAATTTCAATCATGAAAAAAAAAAATGATATACTAAAATGTTCTTTAGATTATTTTTTTTCAAAATAAACTTACCAAAACAACTTTTGTCTGTGGCATGAGGTATTATTGGTTGATCATAGTTCAGCCCTTCGCACACTCTTGGAACACGGATTCTTGTCTGTATTAAACAATCAGAAGCAAAATTTATTCTGTTTTATTTCATTCTGACCTTTGCAAAATCAGTAGCATGATTAATTTCGGAGGACTTACCAGAAGTGCATCCCTGCAAAAATGATTGAAAAATACAATGAGTATCATTATATAGACATCAGTACTCAGTCGGTGGAAAAATTAATATAAAAAAACAAAACAAAAAAAAACAAACGAGGAAACAAAAACCATCCGAACGCAACTCCACAGTTAGGTCAGAACTTACACGCATACGCACAACGGGATTCACCCAAGTAACTACAATGCAACTAGCTGTAGCAGCCATGGACAGCTGTTTCGTCCGTGTTAGGACTCATCACCACGGCATAGCTTTTCAGCCACTGCTTTAAGGCTGAGCTCCCACCGCATGCATGTGGAAGCTTGGTTGGGGTATGCCAAACATACCTCAGGCAATGCGTGCGGAGAGAGGATCCAAAAGAGGATCTAGGTGGTTTAATAATACAAAATATAAAAAAAAAAGTTCATAAAAAATTAACGTTCACAAAACTATATATAGTTTTTAAAAAAATGTCAAAATGATTTTTTTTGAGCTTTTACTCCAGCGAAATTGTCATTCAAATCCGAGTATGCACTTATGATTTGGCGGGCTTTTTGACACATCGCAACACAACGTAGCGTACGTCGAAATTTTCGCGCCGTGAAAACAAGTTTGAAGTATAGATTTCTTGTGTAGTGCTGTCACTTTCCAATGTTTGTATTCAATTTTTCTGTTTGATTTTTTAGTTAGAATATAATTCAACCTTTGCCAGACTTAATGATACCGGATTTACAATCACTGAAATTGGTTTGTTTTTTGGTGGAGAAAACACAGGAAGCGAAAATATGCAGATTCCTGACTTTTTAAAGACAACATGGCGATGTTTAAATAATCTAATACGGGTTGAATTCCGTCTAATCCTTCATTAGATTACTCAACTTACTTCCCGAGGGACTGCTGAGTAATTCGTAAACAAGGTAAAATGTTAAATTTATTTTACGCTTCATTGAATGTTTCGCTATTTGCTCCTGAAAATTATCTTGCTTCCGTTAATTTTTAAAAGTTCTCTTTTTAATCTTTTTTTATGTACATTTTTTTTATGTCTACTTTGTTCTATCTGAATCACGCCATTTTAATTAAGCAATCATTTACTTTTAAAGTGCACCTAAAACCTAGCCACAGAATGTTTTTTTTTTTAATTTGGTTAAACCTGGAGTATTTATGGCATTTCAAGTACCTCAAAATCCCCTCATCTTGATTCGCGACCAAGCTTGATGGGGCATAGGTCGAGTCCGGATTTAATGTCAAAGCAAGAACTCGAATTTCGCTTTTTTCTTTGTCGCGAAGAAAAAGTTTTTTTACAAATATCTCATCTTGATGCGTTGTAAAAATATACTGCAACATGTTTTGAAACACATGTAATTTTGAAGACCCGAGAGCTAGAGGGAAAACTAGAAAAAACATTTGTTCTTAGTTTGACCTCAAATCCAGACTCGACCCAGACTCCCTTATGCGCGGTCGAGAAGCAACTAACCCAACAGGGTATTGAAAATTGAGGTTTTAACCAAATCAAAACAATTTTACGGCAAATTACTCCACAAATTACACTTTATTATTTCAGCGAAAAACAAATTCGGTGTAAGATGCACTTTAAAATTCTTATTTGTTCAAACTCTCGCTGTTCTCGTGAAGTCATGTGTCGTGCCGTGCATCGCAGTTGACTCAAATTGCATATTAAAAGCTAGAAACTTCAATTCGTGGTTTGTTTACAGATAAACCCACTTGCTGGCGACACAATGAACTTGAAATTGTTTCGTTAATGCGCTCAGTTTCACCTCATGCATTATTTAAATTTCTTGTTCATTGTGTGGTCACCTTAATTGTAAGAATCAGTAACTTTAAAAGAACACACGGCATATTTGGGTATTCAGCTTTGAGATTTTGGAACCGCGATATCTAATTAGAAATTGTGAGTATAGACCTAAAAGTTTTATGACTTTGTCGGCTTGATGATCTATTTCAAGTTTTAACACAAATCGTATTTATTTGTGTTCACTCACTGTCTACAGTTGTATGCTTATGAAGCAGATTGTAAACAATGACGTCAGCGTTAATGACGTAAATGTGCTTTATATTCTATAAACTTTTTTGTGAGTCTTTTTTTTTCACTCTTAAGTATAGTTAGTTTAAAGTTTTAAAATTTAACAAATCTTGGTTCGGAGTTACTCCCTATTAGAACAACTTGAATGACAAAACAAAATAGCCTCATACACTCATAACAAATGTTCAGTCCACATATGAGTTTCCATGCAATGATTAAGCGGTTGTTTACGCAATTTGGCAATAATGAAAAAAGAGTCTGAAAAAATTTTTAATAGGATTCCAGCCCATGCTCCTCTGCGCAACGCTCCAACCAATAAACCAGTTTCGAATTAGTTGCCGCTGATTTAAATGACTGCGGATTTATTTTATACAGTCTTAGCTTCGTTTTGATTTGAAATATTCACATACACTAGGGAGAGAGAGCGAGAAGTCACTCCTCCAACAATACACACAGTTGTAAGTAGTGCAAAGCTGCATCAGTGGCATTTAAGAAAATGCAACTTCATATTGAGGCTAAGACTGTACAAATTGAATACGTTGTCATTGTTGTCAGCGGTAACTGCAAATGAGAAAATGGTCTATTGAGCTATGAAGCCACAACTGAGAGGATATGTCATTTTTAGTGGGTAGCAATCCCACTCTAAGATGAATAACGATCATAGAGACTGAGTATGTACCGCATTGTAAACACTGGCAATCTACTCAATTCTTGGGTTTCACGAGAATATAACACAATGGCAGATAGAGGTCAAATGATGAGATTCAAACTAGATTCTAATGAGATTCTTTTGTATAACTGACCACCATGTGCGCTGAACTGGAACCTTAAGAAACCCAGCAATTTATCGTACAGTTTTTACAAGAATCACTTGAAAAGTTCATGCTTTGATTGTTGTGACTGTCACAGTAATTGTTCACCCTGAAGTGACAAGAAAGAAGCATATAAAACTGACTAGGTCTCAACCGTTATTAAAATTCCATTTTTCAGTATCGTAGAGGTCAACCGCTAAAGTTTAAACTTGGTTAGTTTAAAACTTTGCTTTTGCTTTAACAAAATATCAAATATCATTTCATGTTTCATGTTTTATATAACATGTAATATTGAAGAAATAAAAGTTGTGAGAATTTGCTGTTTTATGAAAGAAATATAACTATATGCATACGTGCTTTGTAAATCGTCCCTTTCTTTGTTAAGTCGGAATACATGTTTTCCATGCCTTCATAGTCTGGAGAAAACCGAGGCTAACATTTCGAAAAATTCGAGAGCAGATCAGTGAAAACCCGAGATGCAGGCTTTCACCTTCTTGATTCTAACAAACTTTCACAAGCCTATGAAGGCATGGAAAACATGTTTTCTGACTTAACAAAGAGAAGGACGATATGCAAAGCGTGTATGCATATAGTTATATTTCTTTCATAAAACTGTAAATTTTTACAACTTTTAGGAGCCATTCATATTGCTTATGCCATTTTCGTGCTTCATAGTGCAATGAAAACACACTTGTTGACCAATCAAAACGCTCGTACTATCCTAATTATTTTATAAATACAGGATGTTATGTAGCGGCACAGAGACATGAATTTTTTTCTTATATCACGAGCGATTCTTTCTCAACCTGAGAAGAACAATCTTATATTTTTTAGCTGCCATGTAATATTTTATTTATTATATAAACACCATTGAGTTTGACAAAGAGCATTTTTATATGTAACCATAGCAACGGTGTTATTTTCACTTGTGAAGATTACCTGTTGTTATCACTTGTGAAAATATTTGATTTTTATGCAAAATTTCACTTGGTTGCTTATTGTTGTTTATGTATCTAAAGAATTACATCTTGAGATCTGTTTTGTATTTGATGTAGATAAAACTCTGGTGAATTTTTGTTTTCATTTGGCTCTCATTCAAATTAATTCGTGGGAAAGAGAGTATGAAAATAGGTTGGAGAAAAAACATTTAGGGTTTTTTTCTACCTTCTATACCTTAAAAAACTAAAAACCATGTTGTGAATTAGGGTTGATCATGTATAGTATTGCACTAACAAATAAAACATACTTTTCTATGGGTTTACTTTCATAATAAAATGTAACTCACGTGGGATGGTGGGTAAACACGAGAATAAATCTGTAAATTCTTAGCCAATTGTTTTATGAATTAACTTTAAAATAATTACTGAAATAGTGCTCTTTAGCAGTGGTTCATCGGCTCAATAAACTACATTTATTTGACCAATCAATCAATAGTTTCTAAGTATATTGCAGTACATATGACCTGTAAATGTTCTGTTTCAGTTAAACTTGGCATCCCAGTCAGTACTTGAAGGGTTGAACGCATGCCTAGACCATAGAGGCGAGGTGAGTAAATGGTCTTTGTACTTCTTGATCTTTTTATGTTTGTTTTTAGTTTGAATCTTTCTAGAAATTTCTTTTTTTGCCATGTGCATGAATGAATTTTGCTCAGTTGTATAATCTGTAACTGTCGAGGAGGAAGCCTTCAGCTCATTTCCAAGGATTTTACAATAGTGCAGCTTTTATTTTACCACATCGTATATAGAGAGGGACTTCGAGTTTTTGGTATTGTCTCTTAATCTCTAATAGGAAAAACAGCATACAGTATATGTTTGTCTTTTAAGCTACATCCTACTAGCATTGCGCTTTCATTACTACTTTTGTTCGGGAATTGAGCCTGTGTGCTAGCTATTCCATGCTGATGAGGCCTAAAATGGCCGAAACAGCTGTCCATGGCTGCTAACATTCAGGGTCACTATTTTTTGTGGTAGATTTAAGGGATATACCTCGCTACCAAGGTAGCAATAGTGCTGGGGGTCCATTTTAGTGGCTTTAAATTAGCTACTATCACGTTTGTGCTATGTATACTTAGCGTACAGTATTTGTTAATTACGTCTGTTGTTGTGGCCTGTCTTTGTTCACAGGGAGTAGTTGCACTCGATTCTCCCATAACTGACTGTCTGAGTTATTACTATACTTGGAAAGCACAGTGCTCATAATTTGGCGCTGGATGTAAATGGAGATCAGATTACTTCTCATAATCTTCGGTGTCCACAATGACTTTTCTGTTAAAAAGGTCTGTCCAGCAATCTTCTTCTAGGTGTCAAGGACCTTTGTCAGGATTCTGGCAGTTTCAAGGACGCAAGCTTTCTGCGGCAGATCAAAGGAGGCTGTTAATCCTAAAGCGTTTAGCTGTTTTATAAGGCCTTTTGGCAGTTTACCCAGAGGCCCAATGATGATTGGCTCTGTCAGAACGTTATTCTTATTCTTATTCTTACTTAATTTATTCTTATTCTTAATCTTATTTTTATTATTCAATTCAGTTCAATCAAGAGAATATGAAATAAGAGAGCTTATCCCCGGACCCTATCAGGAGCTCCACTCTTTGTGCTATTTTTAGAAACTCATTACCAATCCCTGCGCGGCTCATTTCATAATGGCGCCAAATAGTTTTGTGTTTCGCTATCAATGGACGCGCGAGAAAAATTTAAAAAATTCTGGCCAATCACGTTCCGTTTAAAAATAGATGAACGGGGCTCATGATGGGTACAAAGCCCAATATGGGGGATAGGTTCTCTTAGCTCATTTCCTCTTGTTATTTTTCAACCCTAAATATTCTGTTAAAAATGCCTTTTTTTGCAATATACAGAATGTAGCTCTTAAAGTCTTAAAAATAAGCTTGTGAGCCTGTAAAATATTTTTAAAACAATGTCTTTAAAAGCCTCACAAATACTGCAAATGACCGTTCGCTATGACATAAGCAAATTTTCAAAAAAAACTATGGCTTGAAAATTATCACTTATGAAATACTCTAAATAAAATATAAACAAAGAAATCTAAAGTTGACAATCGTCCTTAAAATAATTGCTATATGGAAACAGCATATGCATTGAGGCTGCCAAAATTTTTACCTCAAATTCAAGTCTTATAATGTTAACCAAGAAATATTGTACATACAGAGCACAAAATAGAAGTATAAAAATACGATAAAAGTAAGATCTTTTATTCTCAGCTCCAATAAAGAAGTCCTTATAAATGTCACAGAGGTGAGAATTTAACGACCAATGATAAAGCAGAATAAGACTAACTGACTTCTTCTGTTTAAAAGTGCTTATGAAGTGAATTTTTTTTGGTTGTAAAGTATAGCATTTCAGATATGAAAAGAAAAATTGGTTAGGTTATAAAGATATTATTTTGCCGCCTGAAAAATAGTAGTCCTTGTGCCTGGCCAAAATACCACGTGATATCAGCTTGTGACATACAATATTCTGGGGGGCACAAATCAAATTTTAAATGTGGCAGAGAGTGAAAATACGAGAACTTGAGGAGGCAATTTTTGTGTTGCTAGTGCTGGCACCCCTAATGGGCAAAGCACCCAATATACCAAAAGGAAAGGTTTTGAACTATATAAGTTTCCAAAAGATCCGATGTGAGATATATTTATTTAATAGGGCTTCCACTGTAGATGGAAGACAAAAGTAAAGTTGAATACAAGCAAATTGCCACAATTTCACTCTCTTGACTAAACCAGTATAAAACTAACATCTGGCATCTGGTGAGTCCCCTCAATCTCCAACCCAAAAGTTGATCCATGCATATATTTTTTTTTTGCAAAAGCTTCTCATGACCTGACTCTTTAACTTAAACTGGAGTAAACCTAACTAAGATTTCACAAAATTACTTCTAGCGAGTTCATTCAGCAACATGTTTCAGGGTTTGAAACTAACTTTTCAACTTAGTAGTCTAGTGGCTTGATAATTTACATGTAACTAGCCAAAAAGGTTTTTTACTAGCCAAGCGTTAAAATTCTGAGATGTCCTCCTAGAGGAAACTAGTTCAGTCGAGTTCATTTTGTTTACAAGCCAAAGTGGTTAGTGGAAATAGAAAAGCAACAAGCCAAAAATGAATTTCCACTAATCTGTGGCTAGTTGGTTACCTGTCCTTTAGTGTCGAGCCCTGTGACATTTCACTCGTATTGGTAAATTCCCCCAAAATAAAGCAAACCACCTCAACCCACTTCTGACTGGCAAGAGAAAACTGATTGAACAACAAGAAAACTTAAAGTCTAAATTTTTGGCACAAGAGACTGTTTTTATGTATAAAAACTCACACACGTTACGCACAACACAACTGTTTTGGTAAAAACTGTAACAATCAGAAATGTAACCAATGACAGACAGACAGAGATCAAACGTTTTATTAGGTCTAAAACTTTAACTTACATTTGAACCAAGTTCTGTTCTGTAGCTAATACCACACTGAGGTCCAATTACAACATCTACAGCTATCGTCCAACCAGTCTGCACACGGAGAATGATATACAGTATGATCAGAAATTACTTTAAAATATTATGACATTTTGATTCAAAACATTATTTAAGAAATAAAACATCCTTTCCCTGCCTTCATAGCCTGGTGAAAACCGAGGCAAAGATTTGGGAGAATTCAAGAGCAGATCAGTGAAAACCCGAGATGCAGTCAAGGGTTTTCACCTGCTCGAGAATTCTAACAAACTTTGCCGAGGTTTTCAACAGGCTATGGAGGTACGGACAACATGTTTTATTTCTTTTATAAAATAATTATTTCATTGTTAACAAAGAGAAAGATGATATACGAAGTACGTACTGTAAATTCTCACAACTTGGAGACAGTCAACCATACTGCTAACACCATTTTCGTACTTCACAGTGCTATGAAAACACACTTGTAGACCAATCAAAACGCACATACTATCCAAATTATTTTATAAAATTTTGTACAAAATAACTGCTACCATAATTTATAGTATGCACTTTACTTAATATTTCATATATATGTAGTCACCAGCTGCTGTAGTCATATTGAAAATGATTGTATGAAGCCAAGATTACTAGAACACAAATCTCAGTTTTTACACTGTCCAGAGATGTTGAAAATAATAAAATCTTAGCTGCATGTCAATAGTCTAGATAAAATTAATGAACTCATAAACCATTCAATAAGTAAAATAATAAATAAAAAAATAACAGAAGTTTTACTTTACAGTAACTAACATCAACACTTAAGAATAAATCAAAGGCTCTATGAGCCACCTCATGGATGGATGTGATGCTCTCCTTAGAGTCCCACATGCTTACGCACTCAGAATATTGGTCTATAAATAACCAGCGCGCGCGAAAGAGTTTGGAAAAAATATGATTTAAACATTATATGATTCAAGACGTTATTTTACCAATTTATTTAATACTTTCGACCGTGGACCGGTGTTAGAACTTTTTAATTTCGTGTGAACGGACCCAGTTCGAGTCCTGTTCTGACCATGAGGTCATCCATGAGGTAAAAATGGTCATCCAGTAAAAGTGCCACTATCAGCCCTAGATCCTAGGCTCTCTCGGATTTTTAACGATTTCGATGTGACAACTGTGTTTTTCCTGATCAAAGCTTTTTCGCCTCGAAAAAGGCCTAGTTTTCAAAGACCAAGTCGGCTGTCTCATTCTAGAAAGCGCTTCCCTCGATTCGCCTGGCATAATTGCGTGGCCTATATATTCGCCTAATCCTGTGCGAGGAAACTTTTGGACTGCAAGGGTTTTCCTAGGAGATAATTGGCATCGAGTGAAGCAGTTCGAATGGCGTTCGTCGGGTCCAGCCACCTTCCTTAACTTCACTCTTAGTATGTAGTGCTAGAGAAAAGCAGTCAAAACCCAACCAATTTCGCTGACACTCAACCAAAGGTTACAAGGAGGCTTCAACAACACATTGTGTAAGTTTCAAGAGATTTTATTAAATGTAAAGGTAGAAATTTTTAGCGTTACTGAGTAACATATATTCCATAGTAAATCGCCTCGAAACATGAGTTTGGGTTTTCTGTGTGTTCACTTCAGCTACGTTATGGTCTGTGGTGCAATCTGGTCACAATTCCCAAACTACGCATGCGTTTGTAAAAGCTCGACCCTCAAAAAAAAAACACGCAGTCGAATCCTTGACTCATTGCCTGCCGGTACGAGTAATAACCTTTAAAAACGCTTCCAACATAGACTTATTTTTCTCACAGCTAAACGCCCTTTCAAACAAGATCGGAGAGTGGTGCAACCAAACCACTAGTCACGTAGGCTTAAGAGAAAAATCTGCGCATGCGTGGAAAATTTGCAACACAAAAACGAAAAAACCGTAGGCATTTCTATACTCCTGCCTCTTCCAGCAGGAGTAATAAAACAGTTCTTAAAACGCATTATACAATAGTCTCAATGCTTTTACATAAAAACTTATAACAAACTAAAAACTCATAACAAATTAAAAGCGATTTTAAAAAGGTGTGTCTTGAGCCTAGTTTTAAAATAATCTAGTGTCTCTGAATAATCGAACAAATCCTGAAAGTTTATTTCTGTAGGCCAAACTAATAAGGGTTTTTTAAGAATTTTAGGCTGGGCTCGGTTGTTGCATTTTTTGCAATTATACACAATCTATTTGTCATGTCTTGTTTGTTTCCTTAAGGAAAACGTAAATTTTGCTTTCATTATGATGAACCTCACTACAATTCTATAGAGCTAGCTCTTTTTTAAAAGCAAATAAGATTGTTTTAGCTATTCATGCATGTACATCCTCTTCTCCTCAGCAGTATTTATACAATTTAACTCACCTAGTTTCTTTCACTTTTCATAAGAGGGAGGAATATTTGTCTGTGGAGGAGGCAAGGAACCAGATTCAGAATCAGCAAATGTGGAACTTATACAAGAGAGAGCTGGTCAGCCAACTTGCACAGAAAACGAAAATAGGCAAGAGTTGACAAGAGTTTATTTCTGGTACGTCAAAATTGTTGTGATTGTATTTTCCAAAGAGATAGTAAACAGATTTAGTTATGTGATGCACATGCTTAAGAAATTTGGGCCCAGTTGTTCAACAGCCGATCAGCAATGTGTAAAGTGAGTCTAAAGGATGTCGCATATAGTACATGCACGGACAATGCAATTTTTGTTTTTACTAATAGACCGTTTCACAGTTCCTGAAAGGTAACCAAGCTTCTACATGAAATTGAGGCTTATGGTGACCTAACACAGTTAGAGAAGTGGAAATAATAGGCATTTCTTTCTTATGATAATTATTTCCACTTCTCTAACTA
>JAOBBB020247769.1:0-11247 GCA_025331005.2 Zoanthus gigantus | reverse complement strand
TTGATGTACAACATTTCATAAATTAAACAATCCAATTTGGTCGTGCAGCGCTTCAAGATTTTAAAATATTTGGAAAGGTCTTTTGTGTCCAAATTATGTCTGTTCACGTGTCTTCCGATGTTTTTTCTTCTTGTTAAAAATCTAAAAATTATTATTGTTATTTGCACACTTACTGTTGAGAATGACCACAAGAAATGGTCGAAACGTACAGGTTTTAGCGTTTATTTTTCTATGTACTTGTTTTAAAAAGTCTTTATTAATAATAAACTGTATATCCCCAAAATTGATCTCCACAAGCTCAAAAAGAAAACACTGATTAAATGTTTAACAAAGGGTTACTGAACCTACAGGAATAAGAACGAGACATTTAGGCTCTAGAAGTATTAGGTACACAATAGTTACATACACATTGGTTATTGCTAAACACTTATTTCTAACAACATTTATCTTATGTCATTAGAATCTGACTTGATTAACGCAAAAAGTTTCTTTAAAAATATTACAATAATATGCTAATTAGTTAAAATATAAGATGAACAGATAAGCACCGAGACAAGGGCAAAAGTAGTCGCTATGTAAAACATACGGTGTATGTTTGTTGAAGCACACGGCAAACTATATCGAACCATCTGACAATCATTTAAACTAAGTACCACAAGCATAACGCTTTTACTGTTACTTATTATATTTAGTTGGACTCTGAGCCTGTTTGTTGCTATGCCATGCCAATAAGGTCTTATAAAACAGAAACAGCTGTCCATAGCTGCTAACATTCAGACTCGCTATTATTTATGGTAGATTTAAGAAATAATGTTAACAAGGCCTAACAAGGCAGAAACAGCTGTCCATGGCTCAAACATTCAGAATTACAGTTATGTACGGCAGATTAAGGGATAATGTTAACAAGGCCTAATAAGGCAGAAATAGCAGTCCATGGCTGCTAACATTTAGGGCTGGGTTGTTCAAAAGCTGGTTAACTTTAACCTTGGGTTAAGCGAAAATTCAATGAGCAATTTCTTCTTTAAGAAAAGGTGAACGATTCTATAAGAATACTGTTTGGATTTTCAATGGAAAAAATTGTCAATTCCAAAACTACAGTTCAAATCCGTCTCTGAAAGATTGGAAACAAGAACATGGGTTAAATATTTAACCCTGGGTTAGTGCTAATCGGCTTTCGAACAACTGGACCCAGAATTACAGTTATGTACGGCAGATTAAAGGATAATGTTAACAAGGACTAACAGCTGTCTATGGCTGCAAACATTCAGGCATACAATTGTTCATGGTAAATTAAAGGGGTAATAGCAGCAACCAACATGGCCTTAGTGACCACTTTAGTGGCTTCAGGTTAGTATTAGCAAACATATGCTATCTATACTTGATATATTATCATTTAGGCCACATCACACAATACTTTCTCTTTTACTTGTCTTTTATGGGAACCCGAACCTGTTTGTTAGCTGTGTAATGCTGATGAAAAACAAAAAGCTTAAACTGAACAGAACATTGAGTCAAATGTTTAACCAAGGGTTTCTGCAAACCGTCCTTAAAGCAACTTGGCCCTGGTTGTTAAACTAACAAGAACCTACAGCAAACACAACAAGACATTTAGGATCTTCAAGCATTATCACACGTTAGTTGCACAAACACACTCATTAGTAATTACCATCAAGGCGTAATAGCCGCTACCAATGTGGTCTTAATGGCGATCTCAATAGCTCAACAAGTAATTAGTACTAGCACGCACTTGCTATCCATGCTTACGCATTTATCACAAAACTTACCACATCAAAGAAAAACAATGGCTGGTCAAAGTTGGGGTTCTTCTGGGTGTTCTTGATCACTGTAGAATGAACCACGTGTCCACCACACTCAAACTCGATGCTTGGTGACGACACACTGGCCAGCTGAAACTTCTTCATGTTCCTGACACCCCAACAGAGAACCTAACATGGAAGGGAATATATCTATAACATCTCTATAACACATCTATATACAAGATATTTATAACATAATGTAACATATCTATAACATACTATAACATATTTATAACATATCAATAACATATCTATAACATACCATAACATATCTATAACATACTTAACATATCTATAACATATCTATAACATATTATAACATATCTGTAACATATCAATAACATATTTATAACATACTATAACATATCTGTAACATATCAATAACATATCTATAACCTACTATAACATATCTACAACATACTATAACATATTTATAACATATCTATAACATACTATAACATATCTGTAACATATCAATAACATATCTATAACATACTACAACATATCTATAACATACTATAACATATCTATAACATATCAGTAACATATCAGTAACATATCTCTAACTTATCTATAACATATCTATAACATATCTCTAACTTATCTATGACATATCTAAGATATCTATGAGATATCTACATTATATCTGGTAAGTCAAGGTTGAGATTCATTAACATTGCTAAAAGTTATGGTACACATTAAGCTTTTATTTTTCAGCTTATACACTTTTTAAAATAAGAATACAGTTTTTAAGAATCACGAGGCTCAGATTTTTGAAATCACTCGGCCCGCAAAAAAAATTATACTACATATACAATTGTTGTTTTTTATGACTATGGTACTACCCTCTTTCTTTAAAGCTTGTTTCTATGGAAACCTTAATCGAGTTTTGTTCGATCAAAAGTGACTAAAACACTAGAATATTTCTCTTTCGTTCTTCCGACGGTTCAGAAAAATCACATTCCCGGTTTACTCTTTATTTCTTTATGCGGTTCATAAGCCGGGAAAGCGACTAAAAGTAACTCTATGAAGCTAAACAAATACTAAGAACTTATCTGTTGTTACGTCCTTGCAGTCCTGAGAACTCCAAAAGGTATTGTCATGTTTTAATTTTAGTTATAACTCCGTGCAGGTGCTCAGCTCGATGTATTCCATCGTGCGGTTATTGTATTTACTATTAACCTTTGCAGTCGGCGTCGACGTCGTTCTCGTTGCTATAGAGATTCCTAGTATCAACAACAATGACTCACATAGTAACGCTTTAGGAAACGCTGAATTAATAGCTCTAAAAGAAGGAAACCTTTTATTTTGTTAGTACGTTTGTTCTGCTCTAGAATTACAAGAAACTCACCTCAATGGCTGTACGTTGCATTACAGGTCTGACGCCATTGGGGACAAGAAAGAGATCACCTTTCATTGGAGGAGCAAAGGGAAGGTCTGCGCCTTCATCCTGTAATAACCGTGGAAAATAATGACCCTTTTTTATTCTCTGAAATTCAATCTAAACTACTCCGCAATTTTACCGAGCCAAAGCTGGAATTTGAAATGCGGATATATAAATGCAATTCAATTTATTGTAATCAACAGTGATTTGGATAAACATTTACAAATAAAAACTAGCGATAAGAATCCGACGTTTCAGTGACATCTTGGCACCATTGTCAAGGAAAAAATAATTATATATGCAATTGTAAGAATAACTCAGAAACGAGAAACAAAAATTAGCATACGTTAAACAAAGACCTTAGCTCGAATTGAGTCTGATTGTACATTTAAACATGGTCGTAATTGTTTAATGAGTAGCATCTCATTAATGAGGCAATCAAACTTGTTCTCACATTTTTTTGATACTTTAGAACAACTGCGGAGGTCATCAGAAACTAGAAAAGCAAAAAAAGAGAGATGTAGGCTTGAAAATGTAAATGGTCAATAAAAAGGTGTCGAAAGCACTGACTTTATGAAAGACCCTGATACAATTCAGAAACTGTCTACGGAGCGCTTTATCTCGTCAATCAGGTTTCAAACTGTTTTTCAGTAAAAATTCAAAATTAAAGATTACCACTGAATCTATTACTCATTTATTGTCCATCTCACCTCCCACAAATATGACGTATCGATGCCAGCACTGACGTCATCCATTGTTATCAACTTGCCTTCATACGGTCCTATCCAGGTCCCCACGGGGATTGCGACCTTAGCAGAGACTCCATAACCCGCCCCGGGGATGCTTGACCAACAAAGCTCAGCTTCGTCAGGAAAAGACTTGACTGCATATGTTGATTTTACTTTCTGCCGATCACTTTCACTAAGATTCCTGGCGGGCATATGAGATTGACACACGGGAGCTCTAACTTCGCTTCTAATACCTGCGAGAATTAAATGATTCTGTAATCAAAAAATTATACTGAGACCCTTTTTATTTTATAATTCTTGCTTAAAGATATTATTTCATTAATTTTGCCCCTTAATTTTGCCCCTTAAAAATTTAAGCTTCACAGGAAACGAATTTCTGTGACCTCTGCATCGGTGCACAGGTGCATCGTTTAAACCAACCGAGCTATTAGAAGGTACAAATGGGAGAGCAGGCTATTTTAAGTGGGTTCATCGATGCCACTCTGTGGTGTACAACAATTATAGAGACTGAGTTTGTACCGCGGTGTAAACACTTCTATATTTTACTTTTAAAACTCATTCAGTACCTGTAGACCCATCTGTCACGCTCTGTGATCGGTGTAGTTCAGTCAAGCTAGAAACTGCTCGTTTCCCATACAAGCTTTCTGACAGTCCTTCAGCAGTAAATACGTAAGGCGACTTTTTGACACCTGACAACTGGTTGGAACTCGTGTCGTACGCCATAGTTACGATCACCTTTATGGATACGAGACAAAAAGAAATAACAATCAAAAAGAAATAAGCTATCCAAAATTCAAAACTTAAAAAGCTAAAAAAATTAAAAATTGAACTAATAGATTCGCAACCAATATCAGTCTTTCAGTCCCAGTTGTATTGTTAAATTCTCCGAACTTGAGCCCATACTTTTCATTGAACAAGTTTGAAAGAATTTTACTTTTAATTTGATCTTTAGTAGTTTCTTTTGTTTGATTAGTTCTCATTTTCTCATGACTAAATGTCTCACTTTGTACGTGTTCTGTAAGGAGAAGTTGTGTGATAATAAATGACTTGGACTGAAAAGGTTAAAGATAGATTACTTTGAAGTGTGCGCTCTCTCCATGGACATGCGCATAGGATTAAAAATTTATTCCTAGAAGATTTTTTAACTAAATAATGGAACAACTGCATGTGGCAAATATATTCTGCATTTAGTCCCTGAGGTAACGAAACCCAAAGAAATGTCAAAAGTTAAAATCATGGCGTGATTGGCGAGAGTTCGATCCTGCATGAACATCATAAACATTTTTTCTTCATTTATATACAGACAATTTATTTAGCTTAAAAATTTCCTTTATATTCAAGTAGCTCTGTGATACTAAGTTAAAGTGTTTCAAATCAGTTGCTCTGAAATGCACAGAAGTTTTGAATATTATTTCATTATTTTATTCACTTTCATATTGTAGAGACGGAAGAAGCGCTTACTATGTAACCAATTCAAGGTTTATTGTTTATTTTTGAACCGTGTACCACGGTTAAAATATATGGCATAACTGGACTCAGCTCCTCTTACAACTCGGCTCCAGCTTATTAAGCCCTCCATTTTCCCAATAGACATTCTCTCCGAAAAAAAGAATGCTCCGTATGACCTCTTCATTTATAATAAGTTTTTTTTTCAAAAAGAAGCAATCGTCAGCAACTATTTATAAAATGTACCATTTCTCTGGGAAAATCTCGTTTTGGTATCTTTTCCGCTGCTAGCACTTGAGAAGGCCGTGCATGCCAGACGACTTGGTAAGGCTTCTTTACTTGCTTTCGTCTTCTTAATATTTCAATCTTTATAGTGCATTGTTAATTTAGTTGTTGGTATACTTAGGAATTGCAGTTTTCGACATTTTGTTTCAGTGGATTAATCCTTTACGAGCCAAGTAAACCATGGAGCCGGCGCTTATCTCCTGTTTCTGTAGTTTTAAGGGGATAAGATTCTTTGACTCCCTCTGAATGGGACACTAATCCATCGCAAGTTAGCTTATTTTCCGACCCCAGAATGGCAAGCTGAGGAAGCTTTGGCGGAAAAGACGGTTACACAAATGTTCAAATTTTGGCAATTAAAAAAAACTAGACTAAAAAGTTTTGGCCTTTTAAAGTAATTTAAATGTGAATGACAGTACATAATCACAGTATATTATACACGGGCTAGAATTGATTGACTAAGGAAATAATAATAAAGTCAAAAGAGACATTTAGTTTAATTATATTGTTTTATATATGTGGCTTTTTGTTCGCGGCAGTGCTCGTCTATTCCATTGGGAGTAAGTGTTAAGAGTTAAGTGGTCCAACACAAAGCTTCCTATATGCGTACTGAGCCTCGTCTCTTTTCTGCATGGATAGAGTTAGTTGAAGCTTCAAATCCAATACGTACAAAAACAAATCTCAAAGCTTATAAGTGATACTGTTAAAATATACGGCAATTTTGCAGGTATACCTTTATTATTCCTTATGTGTGACTTATGGTTTTGCAAAATCGAATCTTGAAAATGGTTGTCGAGCCTTCGTATTGTAGAAAGAGTATTTGTTTCAAGATGCTAAATAAAACACATTCTTATATAGAAATGCAGGATTGTTGTTCTTTAACATAATATGTTTTTCCAGTGGCAACACTAGTGAAACAAGCAGGTTCTGAAATATAGTTATGAAACAAGTCGTATTTCTATGGCAATAAAGAGTGTGTGCCTTTTGTCAGTGTGGGCCGACATACATGGTTAGTTTTTAGAAGGCGCCAAACAATCTTTCAGATTATTGGCCCTACTATACGCACTATAACTCATCCGTCAGAAAAGTTTTCCCGCAGGAGTGTATTGAGTAGAATTTCAATTAAAAATCATTTCTAATGATGCGTTTAACGTTGGGTAAGTTAGGTTTGAAATTGATAACTAAGAGAACGAATTTGTGCTTATTTCTGTTGCTAGTAATTGGCAGCAACTTCTATGAATTATTATGGAATAAGGAAATATTATACCCTTTTTGAAACTTAATTAGATTTTTATTCAGAATTTATTTTATCAAGAAAGCAAAAGGAGGAATAAGTGTACGTTTTAAACTAAAGCGCAACATGAAGAGGAGTAGCCTTTTTACAGTGGGAGGAATGAATAGTATAGATGGTGCTAACTAAAGATGGCTATCAGTAGGTTTAGAGCAGACGTCAGTCTCAATAAAACCATTCTTAAGGTGCAAGTTTAAATCTAGTACATAGTACATTGTATATTAAATCATGTGAACTAAATATATCAGAAAAAACTAATATTGTTGTTGTAAGAATATTTTAATCGCTGTATGTCCATTTTGTGAGCTATGTCAGCCAGCAGCCTAAAAGTGAAGATTTACACTCTTACGATTTCCGGCATCATGTCCAGCCAAGTGGCTCATTAGAGCAGGCGCTTATATCCAGCTTCTTTTAGTGTTATAAGCAAGTGAGAGATTTTGACCCATTATCCCCTCCCCTTCCCCGGACGGGACACTAATCCATTTAAAGTGTTAGCTCCCAGCAAACGCTGGTCCTCATTTACCTCGGAAGGATAAAAAGCTGAGTGAACTTTGGCGAAAAAGTTTTCGCATAAATGTTCAAATCTCGGTACAGCCGGGGATCGAATCCGGGACATATCTTGGACTTTTTTGTTGTCCTGGAAGGTTTGATTTTCAATGAAGAAGCTGCACTTAGTTTCCTTAATCTCGGTCGAGATCTACAGTCTTTGCGCTCATTGAGAGAAAAATTTAAAAATGAACGTAGCTACCAAGTTTTATAACTACTTAAGATACTGTTCCACGACTGTTCCACAAAAGTGCAAATGGAGCTATCGTTTTTGTTCTAGTTGTTTTCAACGAGCAATAAAGCGTAAAAAATGAATAAATTGCGTTTAATTAAACCTTGATAAAATTGTTATAGATCGACAAAATTAGTTTCATATTTTCACATCCCAAACAAAAAGGTCAATTTGTTTAGAGCCTTAAAAGTGGAAAAAATACAGCAAAAAACAAAAAAAGCAAAAAAACAAAAAACGTTTCACCTGAAAAGAATGAATAGTGTACTTCTGTCTTGTCCAGAACCTGTGGAAATTAATCTCTCCATAAACCAATCAGACAGGAATTAATTTCAGAAATGTGTTATTAACGGAAGAAATGTTTGTTCTCTATTCGATAACTTTTTAACCTTTGAAATGTTCTCCATAAACAAACGTTTTTATAGTTAAATGTGTGTTTCTCGAGAACAATTCTGGAACCATGGTATCCATGCAGTATTGAACACACTAGAAAGTTCCCTTGCGTTCTAAATGTTATCAAGGGAATACTCTTCTGTAACACACGAACACACCTGATTTTATAGAAATTGCTAATATCAGCCATTGGATGTTTTTGATAACAAACGCGACATCCGCGTTTTTTATTATTGTCAAGTAAGTGCATATGACCCTATCGATCTAAGAACTAGTTTATTGTAATTATTAAAGATTACTTAAGTCAGCAGGCCAAGAGAGGATTTAAAATAATTAGCATACGAAGAGATGTAAGCTCTACTAGATTTGAGGTCGTTCGATTCAATGCATTGTTCAACACTAGCCATTTAATAATGCTATTGTCTAATGTCAGGTATAAGTTTGTGGAGCTTTAGGTGAGCCGAATAATTTTCATCCGAAAGTTAACAAAATAACTGTATTTTCTGCGTTAAGTTACAAACTATACTGCATGCGTTGTTGTATCACAAAGAACAGAAACTTTTATCAATTCCCATCAAAAACGATTAAAATTACTCAATTTATCCTAAGTTGGTCTAAATCCTTCAATAGTTTTAGAAATTCTGCATTTAGTGAACCATGAACAAAGCAGTCTTTTCTGAAACTAATGGCTTGAAATCATCATCTTTTAGACGTTGTAGAACAGTTGAAAATTGAGTTTTGAGTCTGTGAACTGATGATAGTATCAACTGCGGGTTAAAATAAGTGTATTTGTGCACAATGAGTGTGTCGTGCTGATGCTGATGGGAATTTGTTGAGATCAGTTATATGACTTAACCCTTACGTCATAGAAGAAAGCATTTCTATTGCTATGTGGTGTCAGTGAATCTCTTCTCAAATTGTTTTTAACTTGATAGTGCAAAGGTATAGAAAACAGAAAAATTAAGAGTGAAGCAACTTTGATAATATTAGTAATACATACTACAGTTAAAATGTTTTCCAAAAACAAATGTCTGAACAACTGCTCTTTAACAAAAGAATCACAGCTAGTGTTTATCAAAGTCATTTAAGGCGCCTAGTCAATGCGGTGCCATACGTTTATACAATAAACTTGTAATAAAAATCTCATACTATAACTTGGCTGAAAATCTTGTCAACAATTCGTACCTGGATGTTCCAACTTATGAACAAATTTGCACCTATAACTTTTTTGAATCGCTGCACGAATAGGTAATTCTACTCACTTGTTTTCTGACCACTTATATAGAATTTATGTTTTGTGTTTAAAATGCTCAAAAGGCGTTGATCTGTGCGCAATAACCGTGCGATACAAGTTTGAGTGGATAATATATATGTTAATTGATCTTTGTTTTCGTTAAAGCTTTAGTATACACATTCATATGTGAACTATATATACGTATAATGTATAGGTACAGTTAATACTAAATATCAAAGTAGCATTGCTTCTATATATTTTGCATGTCTCAAAAGCATTTCAACTCTTTGTTATGGACAGTATTTAGGTTCTGGTGTGTCAAAATTGAAAAATTGAAGGGCTTCAGAAAAGCATTGACTATTCTTTTGAATGAGTTGGGTTTTCTTTTCAAACTCTAATGTATATTTTTCATTTATATATGTTTTTTGTATGTCCTTATTTCACCGAAATATAGAATATTCATGATAAGTGGAATAGAGATGGTGAATAAATGTCATAAATGGAATGCTGTGTCGGTGTTTCTACAGAAACAGCTTTACAAGTAGCTACATTTTACACCGCAATTAAATTTTACACCGTAGTTAAATTCTTTTTCAATACGGTGTAAAATTTAACTGCTTGTAAAACTAGAGATGGTGAATATTGAGCTCGGTAATGCAACGTGAAAGGTGAATAAATCAACCTGACACGAGCGTGGAACAAAGAAAAAATCTGAGTCCCCGATAGGATTCGAACCCATGCCCTCTCGAACATCGGGCGGGCGCTCAATCCACTGAGCTAAAAAAAAGCTCATATATGTGACACGCATTCTGCATAACTGCTAGGATCAGCACTGTGGAAGTCATCGTGGGTAGTGCTAAGTGACATAAACTTAAAGATGGTGAATTCTGAGCTCGGTAATGAAATGTGAAAGGTGAATTAGCCAACATGACACAAGCGTGTCATTCTATCAAATACCGTAAATCCCGGATGTAAATGCCCGCACGTTTAGTTTTTCCCGCCCTTTGGTGTTTGCATGATGTCAGTTTAAAATCTCCAAAGATAAATGATAACTGCTTGGCTTTTTCAGTAGATTTCAGACCAATATCAAAATTAGAAAGAAAAAAAAAGACTTAAAGCGCTTTTTTATTACTAAAAAAATATTGTTTCTAACAGCATTGAGAAAAATTTTAACTCACTTGTCAAAAATGTAAACATTTTGAGTTCTCTGGCGCTGCATGTCTTTCCCTCCGTTCCGTCAAAAACAAAGTAAAAATACAAAACGGGAATGGAGATGAAGTTTTGGTTTGATAAAATGCATATTTATTCAATATTGGTTTAATGTAAACAGTTAAAGCTTAATCTCCAGGCGTGGAAACGTACCAAACAAAATTGTATTTTTTTTTTTTTTTTTTTAACATCAAGTATCAGATCATAGCAAAAAAGTGCTGGCAGTTAACTTGAAGCCGCGATAATGTATAATGTGCACTATATATGGCCATGTTGGTAGCGGGCTTTACCCTTTAAAACTACCATAAAAATTAGTGAGCCTGATTGTTAGCAGCCATGGACAGCTGTTTCGGCCTTTTTAGGTCTCATCAGCTTGGCATAGCTAGCAAACAGGCTCTGGTTCAGACTCACTATTTTAAGGGTTTACCCCGCTACCATAGTGCGCATGCCCATAATCGTGGCTTCAAGATAGCTACCAGCACTTTTGTGGTATATATACTTGACGTTATGCATTATAGCCACATCCCACAAGCACTGCGCTTTTTTACTCATTCATGAGCGTGAAACGCGAAATGAAGGAGTATTGGAAATATATGGGATTCTGTTAGCCGTTATGTGTTATGTGTTATGTGTTAGCAGCGCCTTCGAGCCAGTTCAGCGGTATTTC
>JAOBBB020247681.1:0-11248 GCA_025331005.2 Zoanthus gigantus | reverse complement strand
ATTTCGGGCAGCCAGCGCCCCTATCATTGTCTGTACTATTGTTATAAATTTTTATTTCTTGTATATTGTGGGGTGAATGTTGTTGCTGTTGTTGTTGTCACAATAAAATAAGCACTGGAAGATTTCAGTAATTATAATTGGTGTCATAAAGTGTTGCTAATTTTCCCTAAAATTAATGATAGGATGCCAAAAAACATCTCTTGGAATATTGATCCTTTATCTGCAAATTGAAACAGGAAAACGTTGTCATGGTTCACTTTTTTCTCCTTGTCTCACATTGGCCTTACTGCTTCTCAAAAACCGGAGTTCTGGCAATTTGCTTGACCACAGGAATGTCATCTGTGTTGGGATCAAATTTGACCTCATCAGTGGCAAGATATTCATTTTCCTGCATGGCCATGACAATCTAATTTTGTTTCTCTTTTTAAATATCAACATTATTTTTTTGAAATCATATCATGAATATAGTAAAAGTCTACCACCCCCCTCCCTGATACAGTCAGGCAACATCACAAAACTCTACGCAACCCACCTACAGACATTACAAAATTATTGAATGACTCCAAAGTGAATTTTTTTCATGTTGCACTTATGATGTTAAGGTCTACAAACATGATCTTTCATCTGATAATTCATAATACCATAGTAAAATGAAAATTTATATCATAAACCCTTAAAAAAAGGAAACATTTTAATAACATGAATGCATTATTTGTTTATCTAATCTACCATAACTACTTTTCACTATCCATGATCATTTTTTGACCGTATATTATTAAGAGTAGATAGATGTATATATTGATTATCAACCTGTTCTGGGTTAAGTCCTGGTGGAACCCACACATACTCTTCCAGTGCACAGCCACTGTCATCATCACTAGCTAGACTAGACTGATGGACATCGACCATGTAAACATTCCTGCCTTCCTTCACATCATCAGCCTGTGTCATATGGTCTTCTCGAGGACACTTGCAATGTCGACAAATTTTCCTTTGGGAAATAAGGAACTTCTATGTGAAACTTGTCTTAGATGAACAAAAGGGACTTCATTTTCCGCAATTTGTGTTAAGATTGCACATGAATTTAATATGAAGACAATTAACTGACAGTCAGGAGTACTGGAGCCAGTGCTCAATTATTATGCAGAACAATTAGAACTTGTTTTATATTGCATGAATGCAGTCACTCAAGGTTTAAACAATTTGAAGAAACAGTTAACTCTTGGTGAAATAGTTTTGTTCAATTTAAATTTTAAATATTCTTTATCTTTAAAATGCAAAAGAGATTTTACAACTAACTTGGAATAGATCTGTTAGGATTCAGTTTTTAACTGCACTTTTTATATAAACTTTTTTTTAAGAACAAGTGAGGCTCAAATTGCCTAAAAATAAAAACAAATTATAAACAATGTGAGGCCAAAATGAAAATGTAAAGAGAAAAACTTTAAAAATCTTTGGATCATATTGTCCATAACAATAGCCATCCCAGGGGCTCCACTCATGTAAATAATGATGGGAGAGGATCTGAAAGAGGCTCATGTAAAATTCCAACTTCAGAATTTGTCTCCCCAAAAAACTCCCAACTTTTTTAGTATAACCAAAAAAATCCCTGTTTTTATGCATTGGCAAATTTTATTACTTATTACTTAAAAGTGACCCAAAATAGTTCTAGTGTCTTTCAAAGACCAAAATACCCTTTGAGCCAAAACTACAGACCAAAAAATATCCTTCGGACCCCTCCCCCTCCCATCATTAAAAGATATTCTGAGTGGGGTCCCTGAGAGACGAACCATGCATGCACACATGCACGTACATGCACTATCTTTTCACAAAAAATACAGAAGATGCTACCTGCCTCAAAAGACACACACACAAAAAAAACAGAGTATACAAGAGGGCATGATTTTCTGATGATTTTCAGCTCTTAAAAATAATTTTATATGTCAGTTAAGTGAACATCAGCCTCAAACTGTTGAAAAAATATTAAAGAACATCGAGCCTGATCAATACTAAAGAAATATACTGTATTCTTCATTGGTTTAGTTTTGTCTTAATAAAAAATTTAATAACAGCTTTCCATTGAAAACGTGACCTCTGTAAAGGGTAAGTATATTTGACCTGAAGGTGCCTCCGAGTCTAGGTAATTTTCCCAGGAACGTTGCATACTACCATGCAAACATGCCTAGAGCTTTGATCAGTATTGCTAAGCTAAGTGTAAAAGCCACCATTAAGCCATGACAGATATTACTTGAAGAATGAAAACTAACATGTTAATTCTTTTCAAGTCAGAAAAACAAAAAAGTATTTCTAACGAAAATTTCTAAAACAAAGAAAAAGATCCAACGTTTGTCGTGACATAATTTGAAAATGCCTTATGCATAACGAATAAGGCGACTCCGATTTCTAACAGCTTCTGTATTAAAGTAGAAGCGAGCGTTGTGTAAAAGTAGGTATTTATTTTAGAAATATTCCCAATCGCCTCTCAAGTTAAAAGATTCAACTTACATTCAACCGCAAGATGGCAGATTGATAATTTACATGAGGCAGATCGCCTGAACAAAATAAAATTATTTACGATACAAAAGTATCGAGGCAAGCTCTTCTAATATTAATAGTTTTTCTCAGAAATAAAATCGAACGTTGATCTATTTTAGCTAGAGATACAAAAATACATATTGATAGAATTAGCGGTTTTTTATTGTATTTCGATAAACAAAACCCGCGAAAATTACAAACAAGACAAGGAACGAGTATCGAATTCTGATTTTCTTTATATTTTGGTATGTTGATGACATCGTCTATTACGTTCATACTTTTTACACACAAATTGTAAAACATAATCCTTATAGTTAAATAAAAGTCTAGGACTTGGATATAGTTACCAACACTGCTGTTACAATAAAGATTATAAAAAATACTGTTAAAAATAAACTTCGAAATTCTTAGCCTTATCAGGCAAAACACTTCTTATAGAAAGACGGCTTCTGTCATATTTTCTCATGAGGAAACCAATTACCACAAGTGTAATGCAATTGTTCTCCTGGGTAAACACACCTGGTACTCATCGAGATAAGATAATTTGTATACCGCATCCCTTTATTGAAGAACAATTCATCCATCGAGAAATTAAATCAGTTTAATTAGAAACGATATGTTATGTTTCCAGAAAATTGACGCCGAAAACAGTATAAGTAATGACTGAATTGGAAAAGAACCGCGATTTTTTCTTTCACAAAGGAGTTTACGCGTTTGGGAGAGTTCGGTTAATTCAAACGAAAAGCGGTTTATTTTCAGTGGTTTTAATTATGTCTGCTGAAGGATTCTGTTATGTTTTCAATTTATATTTAAGCAACGGAAAGAGTTTCAACCTATCGAGGCTGCGCTAACTCTCTTGATGTTTTTCGTTAGAACAAAACATCTCTCCTTGAAAAAACTATTTGATTTACTAGCAAACGAGTGACTGAGTCTCATCATTTCTTACAGAAATAAGAGAACAACTGTGTACTTGTCTTGTGTTGACGTGCCCACGTGGATTGCATTTGGCAACTCTTCATTAAGTTAATAAATCTTCTGTGGTTTTACCGTCATTTTAACCCATTGTGGGAAATAGACATCAATAGAAAGCTCTCTTAATGTCAAAGAAAGTGTGCCATCATTTCAATTGTGAATTGAAACAAACTATTTGAGGGTGTTGTTAATTACACTCGACAGCTCGAATGGGAAGATTAAGAAATCAAATCTTTTTGACAAATGGAATTTCAAACACTAGTTTTGGAAAGTTTTTGGGTATGCGGTAAGTTCTTCAACACATTCCCACGATATTTCAACGAAGCACGCAAGTTATTCGGCATAAGGATACAAAAGCGTTTTTCCGCAGGGAAAAGAAATTGATACCGCTCTATAGTGGCGCACAGTTTGACCCATTTTATTTTCATCACATGTAGATTAAAGATTTTTAAAACAGAACCTTGAAATAAATCTGTGATTATTTTCTTATACAAGGCTTAACCGTATTGAATTTAGGTTTGGTGGTTAACTCAAGAGAAATTCTAATTCGAGCAAGATAAATTCATTAACTGAAAAGTAGGATGTATTAAGGGTTGGAAGTAGCGACTGATTATTCTATATTATCCAAGTCTTAAGTTTGAACTGATCATTTCTTTTGTCGAAACCTGATGATTGACTGTTAAGCGATGCCCGAGCTGTCAGCAGAGTGAGAAAGAACGAAAATATACCCTCAAAAAATTGAGAAATATCACTATCAGTGCACTACATGGAAATATTAAATGAAATATATGTCAGTAGTTGTGTGTTTTTCAGTCCCATTCTTTGTTTTCCTCTCACAGGGTGGAAAATATGCGCTTTCTTTACAATCAAAGTACACCGAGGACGGAGATAGTTATCGGATTCAAATCCCGCAGTTTCCGGGTGAAGAAGGCCAGGCCGAAAAAAATAAGACTGAATTATTGAAATGAAGTTCTAAAAAAACATTACATACGATTGTAGGGAGATTAAGCGTCCTAAATTGCTAATCAGTACCCCAAAGAAAGCTAGATTATATCACAAATGATGGAAAGCGTTGGTCTTGCGTTTTGTAGCGTACAACAGAACAACGCATTTTTAACAATCTGTGCCTAGCAGAGTTTCTTCTCAATTAGTTATCAAGTAACTGTAGATTCAAGAGATAAGGTTGTAAATCACCATTTGAAGGGAATACTGCTCTAGACTCGAAGGCTCCCAGGCCAAGCACTGATGAAGGACCTTCTCAGTAAAACATGCCTCTCGAGGAAACAAATATCCGTCAGTAGTTGGGTTTATCATAGCGCCATTCATTGCATTGATTCCATTTTACAGACCTCAGCAAAGATAAGAGAACGAAACTTTTGTATTATGCGACAAATACATTATCCACCATAAGAGAGCAGTTTTCAGAATGTATCTGTTATCCAAATATGTAAATTGCGCCTACAAGAGATATCAGGGACAATCTTTACTTAACTGCCGAATACCTAAGCACTTAGGAGTTCAAAAGAAACAAGGCAAATAAATAAGATTCAAAGAGTTTTTCACAGAAGCTTAGAAACAATTAAAGCTACTTTTAGAGTAATAGAGTGCCAATTATGAACCATAGTACTGTGAGGTTGAAATGAAGTGTCCCCGCAGTGGCACTAACATGTCCGAAAGAAGAACAAAACATAAAGAGAATCAGGATTAACTTTATTTACAATCAGGCCGGCAGCATCTTCGATGGCTTAGCAGTAATTCCAGGAAGCAATGAATTCCTTTGTCGTGCAAAAATTTCATGGTGATACGTGAAACGAAGGCACATCACCCCCGTGAAACAGACGAGCGCAATATTAAGTTTCTGGAAGAAGATTATATCGCAAGATATTCTTGTCACAGAGGTAATGACGCAAAGCCAATTCTTTTCCCAACTTTCAAACGTGTCAGTGGGTTCGCGTTTCTTCAGCGTTCAATTTTTTTTTTCATTGCGGGTCAAAAGATTGGCTTCTCAAAAACAGCATCACTGTTTGTTTCACATAGGGAACAAAGACACAAGTATAAACACTTACCGCCAGTAATGGGCAGAAAATCCAGGGCATGTATCTCCGCAGTTATTGCAGGACTTTGAAACGTCCTCATCGTGTGCGATCATGCCCTGAAACACAAAAACCCTGTCGTTAATTCTACCTTGTTTTAGCACGACGGGTAGAATAGTTTTCAAAGCATTTGTCCACGTCCTAGTCGTCACAACACTAACAGTTATTTTGAGGTTTATACCTGAGGCATTTGGATAGTTGTAGGGCCGAAACTCATCACTTGCTCACGGCTTGTCTGCCAAGAGCTCAGAAAAATAGTAACAAACCCAAAAGACTTCTCCCGAGTGACATGAAGGATAAATAATCAGAAAACCTTATGGCGCATACAAAACGTGCGACTGTGATTGTTGAACTGTAAAATCAATACAAACTATTCTTTTAGTTGATTGACAGCCTTGAACGTAAATTAATGCATAATCCAATCAAATGCATCTCGTTGCATTCCAAAATTTCAACACTTTTTCATCCGCAGCAGAATTAACTCTTTGAGACAGTTTAAGAACTCTGAAAGTCTAATTCCCGGAATATAAGTATCTTTCTATTTATGAAAAGGGTTGTAAACTGTTTTTGTAGCTGTTGACATCTCTTGACGGACTATGCAGTAAAGTCAGGATTCAAATCGAAAGTTTTAAGCCCTTCTTCCCCAATTGCAAATGCAAACTATTTCCTAAACAATAGCCAATCCGGGACTATGTCTGTTCTTACAATTCGCTATTAATTTTATTTGTCCTCGATGGCTTAAATAATACTAAAACTCGTGAAATTGAAAAGAAAAAAGTTAATCTCGACGTGCCAAACCATTCGTAAATTTCCTCGTCGCGAAATTCGATGTTCTGTGGTCCGCAAATTCAATCAAGATATTTCAATTTACTTTTTATCGGTAGGAGGTGCAACTCTCCCCCAGTATTGACACTACAAATGGAGCACAGTCTTCCAAACTAAGTGAACAAACAATAACTAGCAATTCCGAAGCAGTTCATCAGTTTTCTCCGTTGTTTAAATTGGATGAAACTGCTTTCTACAACAATAGAATCTTGATAACAGTTAAGAAGTGTGCCTCGAGGTAGACATTGAGTCTCCTAATTAATATATATTTCTAACTCCAACACTCACATCAATGTGTGCGAGTATGTTTAAATTAGTAATATCTGTCAACACACAATATCAGAATAAGCAAATTATAATTTACAAAGAGGACAAGTGAGAAATACAGACTCAAAAGTTTGTTTCGTCTACGGACAACACTTCAGTCAACAGTATTAAAATTACAAGGGTTTTCCTTGGTCACGAATCCAAAATAGAATGAATTGATTGACGAAAAAGCGTGTTTTGTTTGATAATCCTTTAAGTTTCATTAAAAGTCAAAATAGCGATATCAATATTAGTACTGGTATTGGTTAAAGGATAACTTTGAAGATGGAGAGACCCCTACTCAATAACAGTATTTTAAGTCGTCTCCAAAAACAATAAAATTGTTTAATAAACAACCGGCGTTTTAATCTAAACTCGCGGTCGTTAAAACAAAGAATATTTTCTGCCGGACATACCATGACTCAAACTTCAAGCGCATTAATTTTTACGCTTGTTGGCACAGTACTTAATCTATGAGAAGCAGTCTCCATATAACAAAAAATTTACGGTTTTATCATCAAACACAATAAGCATTTTATCATTTAAACCTTTTCCTATGGGTGTAGATCGATTTTAAAATTCAAATTACCAACTTTGACGACAATGTCAAGTTGATTTTGTTGAAACAGTGAACATAGACTATATCTGCTCTTCATGGCAAACAAAATGAATAGTCACTTTTTGTACAATTCAGTTCGCTCAAAAGTTAGGCCATAGTTGGTTTTTATAAAAATAATTATTACTAGCACAATAATTGTAGTATTAAAAGTGTATTTGAAGCTAAGAATTTTGGTCAGAGGGTCGACGAAGAAGTTTTCTATACAGTCTGATTACAGTTTAGTTTTACTATTAACTGAATATAGAACAATATAAATTTATAAGCTCGAACCTGGCAATAGTTTCCTTTTTTTAAAAAAGATTTACGTCCCCACTCACCGCAGAGGCCGGCAGAACAAGGTAAGGGCTAAGGTGCTTCCTGCAAGCGATTAGCACCTGAGTAACAAAAAGGCGCCGCTTCAGATCACGAGTTATATTTCTGTACAATATCTCAAATTTATGCCATGGTTTCATTTCCCACAATATTCTGTCAAGGAAAAAAGCGACGTATGTCACGTAACAGAATATATTTGGAAAAAAGCCCACATGTTCAAAATCAAACCATTTTCCTAAAAAAATATCTCGTGAAATGCTTATCCTGGGTTCAAAGCTTAATTCATCTTGCTGAAATTAGTTAACTATTTTGGGTTCTTAATCTTTTGTTTTCTGAACGAAACATTTTGTTCTAATTGAGTATGAAATATAATATTTTTGCTCGAAGAAAAGATTCAGCAATGAATATTTATTATGATGTCTGAAACCAAGAGCCACATCACTTAGTCCATACGTGGTACTTCAAATATCTAACAGTTTGTGAAATTGGCTTCCGATTATTATTGCGTTCAACTTTCGCTTTTTGTTGTCTTTTCAATATTTTGGCCGCAATTTGGTGCATGTCAGACAGAAGTGTTGATAGGATCAGGTTGGTATGCTAGAACTGCAGTAGTTTTGGCTTTGAGAATTTAAGGAGGTTTTCTTGAGGATTGGATCGATCGGTTTTCTTTATGCCAAACTACATATAATTATAGGAGATAGAGTTATTTCCTTGTCTATTGTTAGACAGAGCACAATGCATCTTTTACTAAAAAGTTAAAAAAATCTCCGCCCAAAAATTGAAAATTGGAGTTTTGACAACTAAGCTGCGTGAAATTTGTCGTTTATCATTTTACTATAAGAAAAGAAGCTCTTGGAAACTTTGCGTTCAACTCCTTCGTTGAGATTTTCTTCAGTCTCATAACACTACAAACAAAGAGCCTGTTTGGTCGAGAACAATAATTTTTGAATAAAATTAATTTTGCACTAAAGAAGGTTCAAGATCTGTCAAGATCTGAAATTTATATGTTGTAAAGGCGATTGGAAATGTTATTCTAAGAGAAATATTGACATAAGTTGAAAGAAAACATAATAAATACGATGACAAGTTACATTTCTAGATTAACTGTTTGTTGCCATTGTACATCCTCCTGAAGGCTAATCGCGACTGGCACTGATATCGTTCTAAAAAATAATGTTCATATTCTGAGAAAATTCAAAATCTTACCCACCAAGAGTCAAGGAAGCTTCCTCATCAAGCAGTTCTGTATTGTTCCACAATAAGATGCAACGGGAAAAGAAAATTGAAAAGTAAAATAAGTCTTTCCATGACTCAACACCTTTCGTGCTTGCTTGGACCAGAAATTTGAATAATGGCGTGAAAATAGTCAAAAGCAGCTGCATTGATCAAATTTAAACGCTGAAATAACACCCCGCTGAGCTAACCTTGGCTCTGCTGTGAGAGGTTTTAGGAAGAAGATTTTTGGTTAGAAAATAGTCAGGTGTTTAATGGTTTGCTAATATCAATACTTTGTTCTTCACATGAAAACAATAAAAGTGTTGCAAAACAAACTTAAAAAAATTGATATCCGACCAATCAAACCGAGGAGATTTGCTCCCAGGATATGAGCGTTTGAGGAACTGGTGTGGTAGTATTTCACTTGAAAGATAAATTGTTAGATCTCCGATACATTTGTCAGATTGCTTCAGCTTTGACTGATGTTTTAAAGTGTTTCACTTTCCAATATTTCATCGTTCAAATCGGTTGTGGAAATCACCAGCGACACGTTAAGGCATAACGGTTTTGTAAAGGAAAAGGGGAAACATGACCACTGGCTGATGATAACCTCTCTCGGCTTCTGGGCCCCACGTACGCAGATGAGAGAAATGAAAAGCACATGTTTCTAGCGCATATTAAATTTGCGGCTTGGAGCTGGTCAACTTTAATCTGTCACATTTTCTAGCGGAGCACTTTTCCTCTTAACTAGAACGGACAGTTAAACAATGAAGGTGATGAGACTGAATGCAACATCTGCCAAACACGGCACGGTAAGCAAAAAAGAAGGTAAACTTTGTCGAAAATGATTCAAATCTCGGTTCACCGCGAAATTATCACGTTGGAGATCTTCAACTGCAGTAAATGCGTAATGCCGGGCACGGTATCTGAACAATCTTATTAAAGTAATTCGAAACATCAAAATATTTTCTGGTTCTAAGGTAATTAGCGATGCCAGTGCCTAATTCTATTTTGCTCCAACATTCTGCCGTAAACGATAAAGGATAAAGCAAGAAATTAATGTTAATAACCGTTATAATCGAGCATTATGATTTGCGACAGAGTTTTCAAGTTGTTGAAGTTATGTCCTAATTTTAAAAATCAAAAAGAAAACAATCGTATTTTTTCAAATATGCTTGTTTTTTGCTGTAATCGCTTGCTTGTGAGTTGTTTTCCAGATTAACAGAGCAATTTCTTTTTTTTTCGTTTCTACTTTGTGCTTGAAAAAGAACTGTGTAAACCCAAACACATGCCGTTTGTTTTGAAAAGACGCTTTTAAATCCCGTCAGTACACTATTATTTATACATCATGAAGTTAGTTTTACTGTTTTTGGTGTTTTTTTTTTAATGTCTTCCATTTAAATCTGTTTTATATCTACAAATTACAGAGTAAATCACTCTTTCGGTAAAATTCAAATTTTTCATTTCATCAAGTTGAGGTGTGATGAAAGTTAGTAAATCAACAATTTTTTAAAAAACTAAAGATAAATTCCAATCTCGCTAAATCTTTGTATAACAGACTGAGAGTGTTTTAATATTTTAAAATGCAAAGTAACTTTAACTTACCAGTCCAGGTTGGTTCTTTAAATCTAGTTTTTTTTTTTTTTTTTTTAAATCTCGGCAGAGCATGAAAAACCATTTCCACCTGGAAAGGTCATAGAGTTTTGACAAGCCTCTTTTGAGGATGTGACTGTGATTGACTGAGAACCGAGTTCCGGTATGCGCCGAATCAGAACGGCTAAAAAGCTACTAATAATAGCATGCGCAGTTCTGCTCTTTTTTTGGGTCAAAAAATATAACTGAGCATGCGCAGTTCTATTTATGTTGACTAACATAATAGACTGTGATGTTTACAACTAGTATAGTTTTGAATTATCTACCACATAGGTTTAAGTATCTCATCTACTCTAGTTTAAACATTTAACATTCACCTTGCTCTTGTAACTGATACAGGGAACAGCTTGATAAACTTACTAGTTTCGACCAGAGTTAGAAATTATACAACAACCTAACTTTGTTAGGCTGCAGTTTATAATTCCTGTGGATGTTGAGTTGATATACTTCAGCATTTTTTGCCGATGATCTGATCCATCGTGGTTAGAAATCTTTTTGGTTATGAATACGAATTCCATATGATCCACTTCGCACCGGCTGTAACGATCTTTTGCCTGTGAGCTTATACTTCAGTTGTACACACTTTTTTTTATAAGAATCATACTTTTTTCCCGAGAAAAACTAGAAAAAATTATGTTCCTTTTATTATATAGACACGAGTGTTTTACTGGAAATATACCACTCGTAAAATTCATAAAAACTACATCCGGGACCCGAG
>JAOBBB020247595.1:0-11251 GCA_025331005.2 Zoanthus gigantus | reverse complement strand
TGCAACGTCAACATTGTTCGAAATAAATACACTGACAAAGGGCACGAGTAAGCGATCATAGATCGTCTAGTTTTTATATAAAATAAGACAGCAGCTTCGTACTCTTTGAATCCTGCAGAGTTTAATAAGAACCCAATATTCAAGGACTTAAAAAAAGCTTAACCGGTGTTACGGCGTACTATATCTACATCGAAATAAACAGCCCAAGTTGAAAAAATATAATGGATGTTATTTAAAAGTGCAGTATCACGAATAAATAAATCTTTTTTTCAAAAGGTAGTTTTAACTTAATTTTATAAATTCCAAAAAAAAAAGCCCTTTTATTGCCAATCGGAAGTTAATTGACCTCGCAGAGATTTAAAGCAAAATAAAAGCCCCTGCGAGTAATATATATGGGTTTTTAAAAAGATTATATATACATACAGTATGGTAGAGGAAATGAACCCGATTTGAAGACACTAGGCGCGCATAGTCGTATCGGGTAATTTTTGAGCTCTTACCAAGTTTGAACAAAGGTAATTTGACAAGTGTCAGAACTAATTAAGTTAGTTAATTTTTTAAAGAAATATTTTCAAAATACTAAACAATAAGTTTAAAAACTTAATTCTTAAATTTTAATAACATTCTCATTGTTTTCACATAAAGTAAAAGCTGAGATATTTAATTTTAAAGTTTTTTAGACAAAGACTAAGTCTTAGCAAAGCAAGTGAAATTACGTACGAAGACGACGTTTTAAGTCGATTTAACAAATTTGGTAAAATTTAAGTATTGGGTATACTAAATTATGCAGACAGTTTATGCAATAAAAATCTAGCTCACCTATTTTCTATATAGCTAATCCTAAACCTAACTCAACAGGACCCAATACGCCCCAGTACGAAAGTCAGTTTACTGGTATCACGGAAAATAACAAACTTTTTAGATTTAAAAGTAGGCAGCTACATCTAAGATATGGTATGCGCTTTGTTTAATATCAATAAACCGGGTATTTTTAACGAAAATTTTATTAGAATCAGACACCTCGCTTATATATGAAGACTATACAATGAAGAAAGATTCTTAAAGAAGATAACGTATCTGAGAAGTGTCAGAACTAAAGTTAAGTGAAGGTTTCAATAGAAACAATCTAAGTGTGCATTTCTTAGGCAAAATCCAAAAATGGATTATATATATTACGTGAGGTCACAAGGATTCGTTTTTGCCAAAACAACGATGATTCGGTCAAATCGGTGTTCACCTTTCATTGCACCCAACTGACAAAAACATTGAAAGCTGTGATGTCGACGTAGTTTACTAAAAATCATATCAAAATACAATATTATCATTTCATAAAATTATAGACTAACACGTCAATATCTTTCTATACGATTGTTTAAACAAAACACATCACCCAACCAAAATTGGTAAAACTACCAGAGCCGGAAAAAACCTTCTCTTTGTGGTAAGATATTCTTTTGAAAGTTTAACTCAAGAACGAGGCTAATAAGGCTAATCTGAATGTAGACAAAAGAATATTAAAACCGCCGCCATTTTTGCATAGGGTCTATATAAGTAGTACTTAGTGCTTCCCAATTTTGTTTTTCAAATTAAAAAATTTTGTTTTCAGGCTCCAGGATTCGAACTCCCGATCAACCCTTGTGTTAACCGTTAGGGTTACGCTTTTACCAATAATCTACTTCACCTTTGTGTGGCTTTAAATGAATAATTTCCGTTATTTATGTCTTTTTTTGAGGCAGAAGGGGATGAATGTTTTTAAACTTTTTTTCCTCCATAAAAATGAGACTGGGTATAGTATGCATTTAGACGACACATAACAGCCCATCACGTGACCATGCCCGCCAATTGCAAAATCTAATTAATTGAAGATACTGGAGTTTTGAGTGCCAAAATGTCTAGAAATAACACAATTTTTTTGTGTTTTTGGCCGTTTGCTGCGTGCCTGAGCTCATCATAAAGGGCTAAGATGACTTAAACCTTGTCAACAATGGCACCGTGTACTCTTCTCTACTCTACTCTATTCTACTCTAATCTACTGATGATATCCAAAACTGTCCGAAGATCTCCGTAGATTTTCCGATGATTTCCGAAGGCGTTCCGAATACTACGTCTTGCCAGTACATAGACTGATGCTTTGAATATTTATAAGATATATAGTATAATAGCCCGTCTAAAAGCTGGTAATATTCAAACCGGCCATTTTTAAAACCGTGGCAATTTAGAAATAGATGTCGACGTAGTTCAGTTTAGTTTATTGTTTAGTTTCAGTTTATCAAAAAATGATATTATCATTTTATTTAACTATTGCCTAAAACATCAATATCTTTCTTATACGAGTGGAGTTTACGATTGTTTAAACATAACTCCTGACCCAACCTTATTTGGTAGCACTACCGGAACTGGAAATAGCCTGCAACTTTAACCTTCTCGTTCCCAGCCTACCTCGACTCCAGTGACTTTCCCTAGTTAAAAAAAACTGAATTCGGAGAAAGTCGATCATTCACATTGACTTTTATTTTCTCTTATTGGTTTCAGTTTCTTTAAACAGTCAATGCTGTAATGGCTCTAACCTTTCTACTGGGCATGAGAAATTGGAATACAGTTGTGAGTTCGCGTGACATCGAGGTTTTGAATCCACAGGCGTGACAATCACGCTTTAGGCGTGGCACTTGGAAGGTATATTTTAAATCTGTCACATATTATAATGTAAGCAGTTGTTAGTGACGGAAGCGTATGCCGGGCTCACCGTTTGCTTCAAAATTGTTTCGCTTTCCTAATACAATATAACATTTTCCTATTTTCATAAAAATATTGTTGAGCATTTGGTTGGCAGTGGGAAAAAAAGTTTCAAGAGGGTGAAATGTTTGATTTATTAGCGGGAAAAAAAAGTTGCCTCAGGTTGAAAATGAGCTTGAAAGTGGAGCAAATTTTGATTTTTAAGCAAACTATCGTCACATTTTATTTCATTTCCAGTTCAAAACTGAAGCACGTTTAACAACTCCGCCTCTGCATCGCTTTTTCTTTCCGAAAATACTAACGGGTGGTTTCTAACTAAAACCGTTTTGGTACAAAAACGACAAGTGTTGGGAAAGTTGATCACGATGTTTTTGAGAGTCTTCTCCAAAATCTTCCATTGAAGACATTACTGTTCATGTTTTGGCCTACGAACATTTTTACTTCCTCTTCAAAGAAGTAAGTCAAAAGTCTTATGTCTCCAAAGCTCCATGTTTACTTGTACGCGCCGGCTAGGAAAAGCGTTGGGATCTGGGGACGAGAATGCAAGAAGTTACTAAAATGTGCTCTTTTCTGTCTTCAGTCATTTTAAAAAAATGTAAACATTTCAGCCCGCTTTTACGCAAAATGCTTCCCTTTTCCTTTCTTCTTTTGGAAGGGCAGGTCTTCCGATTTTTTTGCTTTAATAGTTTATGGTTAAAATAAACTTAAGAATAAAAAAATTAATTTCAAAAACGTTTAAGTGCATAAAGTGGTGAGAAAGTTGGAGCAAAACTTCGTTATCTTTACAAATGTTCCGTCATGCTTGACCAGTAATTGAACACGTGATCTGAGTCTTCCAATAAACGCGCTTCTGCGTGACATAGCGAAGATCACGCGATGGAACAATGGAGATTTCTTTGAAAAATACAAATAAAATATGGAAAGTTCGATATTTGTGGAAATAAGAAACACAGATAAATGTAACTTCTGCTTTACTGGAAGACGTCGATGCTTTTTAGGCTAAGCTCTTGCAAGTTTTAGATGGCGAGGTTGGTTATCTTCTCCCAAATAACTACAAATTTTGTTGACGAATTATTCCCGTTTCAACGAAAAAGTAAGAATCACTTCTCCTACGGTCGATCTTCCGTGAAGACAGTATAACTGGAAAATGTTTCGGAAGACACATGCACTGATTCAAATGATTACTGGCTTGAAAAAAAAAACTCACAATTCAAAACAGCCGGTCGATAAGGGTAGCGAAACCGTTGCAATCGATAAACATAAGTCGCTCCCTCGCAGTATCAGGATTTCGCATAACAGTCTGCAAACTGATAATTTTCAGCGTCGGGATGGAAGGGGAAGGCAAAAAATCAATCAAAAAGTCTAAACATTGCAAAAGTCCTTTAAAATATATCAAAGCTTTCTTCTAATTTTTTAATTTCTTGTCGAATTTTATAGATCACACTAAAATGCCCAAATATGGCAAACGAAATTTGGACAGTTGTGTGAAATGTCCAGTTTTACTAGTCACGCGTGACGCGACATAGCTGTAAACAGTTTTTTTGTCTGTCACGCATGTTTGACGTCACAAGTGTGTATTAGAATAAAGTATATCATGTAATAACCTGCCTAGACTAGCTATAGAGCTAAACGCAGGTTAACATATTTGTATTGATTAACCTAAACTTTCTAATAATAAAAATTTGTTTGTTGTTGTTATTAGAAACTGCGACGCGTACATAGCACATAGTCCATATCGACAAAAAAATCAGAAAACGGAAAACTACCTTCTGGATACGGTTGCTCGAAAATGAGTTTCGGCTAACCCTAAAGCCTGGTTTCCATATAATCGTCCGAATCTCCCCAATCGTCTGAGAATTAGTCATGACTCAGGCGATTCGATGGAAACACTTCGAAAAAAGTTAGGGATTACCCGGATGATCGCGATTGCCCGGATTGCCAGTAGTTATATCCAGGCGATCCACAATTTTTTTCAAGTGATCTTAGAGAAACCACTTCAGACGATTGGGACAATCCAAACTGTCCCAGAATGCCGTTCATTCAACCTAGAATTTACTGCGCATGACGAACAATAAGGCCGCCTATGAGTACAACACTTGCCATCTTATAAAAAAGTTCAAAATTTTAAATGTTTCCATAACAAATTTTCAAAAAATGTATTTTAAAAAGGAAGTTGTTTGAGGATAAAAGATGTAAAAATTATTTTCCATTAGCCCTGAGGAGGCAGAAAACTTTCATTTTCTTTTCCCACATACAAAAGCTATAAATTGCAGCAAATGGCGCTCTTTGAATTACTGCTGCCATTTTCAAAAGTACTTCATACCAAAGAATGTTGTCAGACCCATGCTTTTTGTTTATTTTGTCCGCTCGATTTGGGACAATCGCTCCAATTGTATCAATCGTTTCATAAACTTTTGGGCCGGATTGGGGCGAACCGAACGATTATATGGAAACCAAGCTTAAGATGGCTTGAAATGATTTTCGATCGTCTTGTTGCCAGGATAGAACTACCGGCGATCCGAGCGATCGCGATCGTCTGGGTCGGCCTGATCGTTCCTAACTTTTTTGGAGCGTTCCATATAATATACACCATTTTACTAATGCAAATTTTTGTTCTCCCCAGTCCTCCATATTGCATCTTTTTTATATCTGATTGGCCAATGAAAATCGAATACTAAACGATGCAGGAGTATCTTGTTAGATTCCTTTCGCTTTCTTGCCATATTTTAAAGTGCACACGAAGTAAAAATATTTTTGTGCAGAAAATAAAATTTGGTAAAACAAAAAAAAAAAGAAAACAATTTTATTGCTTCCTAAAGTAGCTAAAAAGACCAAACATGTGCCTTGAGAGACTGGTGACGAATTTGGCTCTGGTGGCGTAGCCAGTGGTTCCAACAAGACGGGACAGAGTTTGTTTCTTCTTTCGTGCTTTGTTGAAAAGTGAGAAATGTCTGATAGCGCAAATATTCTACCTTTACCGAGTCTCTTTCGAGCTTTCAAGCTCTCTTTGCTTTCTTCTCTGCCATGAAATTAAAACCTCGGAAACACGAGTTTTAAAACCGGCATAATAATACATAAATGCACTTTCGTTCGTTTAATATCTCGGGTATTGAGAACTTAAAGTAACATTTGATCCATACTTGTTTTTTACTTCCTATGCACTTAAGAGGACTAAGATAATAAAGTAAACTGGCTGCTTAACACCTTGTTATCAAAAGCTTTTCATTAAAATATTGCCTAGGAAATATGTCAAAATGAAGGAGCGAACCAAATGACTATTGAAAGGGAATGCATGGGGTAAGGTTTACAAGAGCTCAGAAAAATTCCCTACAGTCTTACTTGCTTAAGCGAAAAGAAAAATTTAACCTTGATCTATACTGGGGAAAAAACTGTTACCCAAAGGAAGAACGAATACATTCTTTATAATGAGAAATCTTCAGCCCTGTTTCCTCCTCTTAGTTAAAGTCTAATGGTTTGCCCTTACAAACATTTGGCAAAGCATTACGAAGGTAGCCATAAATTTAAACCTGTGTTCTACTCACTTGCTGAATACTGAGTGAAATGCGTCTGCGCAAATGTGAAGCACGTGATTTAATCAACTCAGGGTTGAGAAGTTCGATCAACGCCACTGGCAACTCAGCACAATGCTGACGTTTCGCGAGTTAGCCCTTCGTATAGGTCGACACATTACTATACACAATGTGCAAGTACGTGTTTAGTATTTTGTCATGCAATAAATATGAAAACTTTACGGCATTACTTTAGTAAATCTAAAAAACGTCTTCAACGTTCAATACACCTATACAAAAATCAATACAAAAACTTAATAGAGATAAAAATATAGGCTTTTTACACATAAGCCTTTTCATAAAAGGCTTTTTACACATAAGCCTTTCCATAGTGTTTAACGTATTATTTCCAACACTTCCAATGTACATTCCTGATAGCAGGCTGCACTTAAAGCATGTAAGTCGAGGAGAAAACAAGACGTCTTATCGCAGCTATAATTAGCCCCGATAAGTGTCCGCAGAACCAAGCAGAGAGCCGAAGCCTAAAATTTAGCTTTTTATGCGTAGTTTACATGACGCCATTATAGTCAACGAGCCGGGCGAGCGAAGACAAGAGGCTGGCGAAACGGCAGCATCATAGAGCCGATGCACGTGTAGAAAGCAGGGAGAAAAAATCTCAAGCTGGATGCAAGGTAATGTAACAACAGATTCTGTGTAAGCCAATGACAGCACGAAACATTTTCAATGAACAAACAGCGGTTTGTTCATTTTATAAAGAACTTTTATCTGATATATGTCACAACTGATGAAGATTGCCGTAAACGAAAAACATTTTAATACGCAAAACAAAATGTTACAAGAAAACTCTTTATGTTCTCGCATGTAAAGTACACGCTGAAATATTTCAGTTTATTTTTTTTAAATAGTAAAATGAGAGCGCCAGTTTTCAGCACTTGCACAGCTCACTTCTGTCGTCATCATGCTTTTGTCTTGCTCGTTGGCACTTAGCGATAGCTATTACTAGTTAAATACTATAAGAAAATGTTTGGCAAATCAATAAGCATCGAAAAATAAATTAATTGCAAACCCTTTTGTGAAATAGACAGCTTTTCGACTATGTCCATTACATGACATAGAACTAATCAAAGCAAGAGACAAATAAACAACTTGTTTGTCGTAGGTAGAATTCATTTCACAAATGGGTTTGCAATTACAGTGCAGACACTCGAACCGTGAACACTATGGCTTTATTTTTCACTTTTTTCATAACTAGCCAATCCCAGCCGCGACTGAAGTAACGACCAAGACATTTTTTTCTGCGGCGCTGTGATTTCACACAACGGTTCACGGTGGTTAATTCTGGGAAAATGTAAAAAATGACTACAAAATAAGTAAAAATAATGTTCAAATAAGGTGAAATTAAAGCCATAGCGGTCATGTTTCGAGCCTGTCAAATCTTTTTTTATTGTGAAACACAAACAAGTTCAGAAAACCATTCGACTGTAACAGCTTGGTTCACACACAATGATAAACTTGATACGATCACAACATGAACGCTATGGCTTTATTTTCACTTATTTTACAGTTATTTTTTACATTTTCCACGACTGACAACCGTGAACCATTGTGTGAAATCACCGCGCCACTTTGGAAATAACGTGGAAAAAAGGCAGAAAAAATGTCTGGGTCGTTAAGTCAGTCGCGGCTGTGATTGGCTAGTTATGAAAAAAGTGAAAAATAAAGCCATAAAGTTCACGGTTCGAGTGTCCGCACTGTAATATATTTTCGAAGGATTAATGTTTCCCCATACATTTTATAGTACGATAACCTTATTCCTTTAAATCAAATAACGGTGGTCGTATACAAACTAGCAATGGAAAGTCCTATTTTAAGCTTTGGCTCCCAGTTTTTATTTTTTTATTAGTCAAATTAGAAAATTTGTGGTGATGGGAGTATTTTAATCACCACGGTTTCAATACAGATAATCGTGAGGAAGAGATCGGAACAGAGAACTAGTGCGTGGTTATCCAGAACACCTCTACCTGTCTAATTTATCACAATTTTCTTTGTTTGACAAACCACTGACAACTGTTTCGAGTCCAACCAACCGTACAAACTTCTGATCTTCGCCATTCGGCACAAAAGCCACGTTTTCTTCAGTTCGCGTATTTGCTGTCGATACTTTTGGGCATCTGACGGTATTTCCAAGAGCTTCGGTTCTTTTTTGTTTTTTTGCTGGTGTGGAAGGAGGAAGTTCATCGAGGTCTCTGGTTCGTTGGAAATTTCTCGCAAAAGGCGTCGATGACTTCGGAGGGGCTGGAGTAAGAAATGTGCCAGATTGACTCGCAGAATCATCTGAGCTCAAATTAGTCTGACCTTTTGTGGCCGAGTTCGATTCTTTTATCAATGCTGATTCACGAACGCTATCAACTTCTCTCTTCCGCCTTTCTCGAAGTTTTTCAAGAGCTTCTTCTTGCTCTCTCATAAGTTCTTTGAGTCGTTGAATTTTTGCTTCATGTGGAGTGAGTCCTGTTTCCATTGAATCTTTAGCACTTGGTGGTAATGGAGATTCTGCATCACTTGAACCCGCTGTTATAGTCGATTCGAAAGACGAAACAATTGACGATCTGCTTCCGCTACTCTCCAAGTTCTCAGGTGGAAACAAACTTTGGGGAACGATGGCTTTCTCAGAACTTGATACCAAAGATGGAGTAGAAACATTAATTTTATCCAAAACCTGTTTTGTTTCATTGTTTTGATGTCGCGAACCATCCGATTGGGGTGAAAATAACGTTCCGGAAAGGTCTTTCTTCTTACTGAGCTTGTCTAAACTTGATGTTTCTGACATTGTTCCTGAATGCGAAGCAGTGGTTTGACTGGAAGACGATACCGTGTTCAAAATAAGTTTCTTTTGCTGTTCCATGGCTGTCTTGCTTAGAACCGAATCGCCGGATAAATTGGCTTTACTTTTTTCCAATGGCAAACCAACCGTGCTCTGACTCTGAACTGTTATCACTGGGGCCGCGTTCATTGGCACAGGGATAGATGGCTTTGTTGTGACAAGAGTTGAGTCGGGTTTGGGTGCTATTGGTTGTGGGATACTTTTATTTGTAGTATTTTGAGCCCCTAATGGAGGTAATACAGCTTTCTGGATGACAACTTGTTGTCCTTGTGCAAGGGCATTGATGGATGCTGAGGAAAGACTTGTACCCTGTGGAACAGTAAAGAATCTGGTCCCATCTTGGTAATGTATAATATAGACAGTCTGTGTGTCGACAGGCACATTGAGGTAAAACGTTCCTCTTGGTGTGCAAGTCTTTATCCGCTTTTGCAGCTGAGAAACATTTGCACTTGCAGATATCTTGGTTGAATTAGTATTAACGGAGGTCTGAACAGCAATACTGACTGGTTGCGAAGAGCTCACCAGTTCTGTCATTCGTTTTTCAAGTCTGGACAACGGTGAAGCATCGCCTATAGTATTCTGAACAGATGAATTAGAATTGCCTGGCTGTGGTGGTTTTCCATTTGGAACCTGTCCGCTACCAGATTGCTGCGCGCCATTATTCTTTAGTGGAGAGTTCATGGGACCATATATAGTTTGTCCAAGATCGATTAGAGAGGATACAGCTGCCTTTGGAGAATGAGCATTAGCTGTTTTATTGTCTCCTATAGTGCCCTTAGCCACCAGACATTGTTCTGCAGAAGAATGAAACTGTTCAGCTTGCTCCTTAGAAACAGCAAATTGTTTTGCTTTCCAGTTATTCGGCCCATTTTTGGCCAATGAAGCTGTTAAAGTGTTCGTGATATCAGAATAATCAGCGAACCCTTTTTTACAAACCATTTTGAAACAAGAGCTAGATTCGTCCTCAACGGCAGAATGTTCCTTCATTTTTACTGGTTTCGACAAGTCAGGAAGTTTACTACATGAATTTCCGTCTGGTAGATGTGGATAGTTTTGCTGAGTGAAATTTTCAGCAAGCTGAACTTCATCCGTTTTACTTTCACTATCTAAATTTGCTAACGAATACACTGAAGTAATGAGCGGGAAACAATCATCATCTTCAATTAAACTCTCATCTACAGGTGGAAGAACGTAGCTGCTTTCACTTGCACTAACCGTATACTTAACAGGAACATTCTCACAACCGTCTGACTCTGGCTTCTGCGTACTACAATGTAATAACCAGAGCATAATTTAAAACGAAACAAAATAAACTAGTTTAAAGGAGAACTGAATGCTAAAACTAACCTATTTTTGTTTGAATCTATTGGTATAGTAGATTAACTCCGTGGAGTTTTTTTTAATTAAGGCCAAATTACATTAAGATATTAAAAAATAAAAACTAAGAAAACTCTCTAGAAAAGGTTTGATATCGAGGTCGCTAATGAGATTGTCAGCGGTATGGTATGACGTAGGTTACGATATGCAGAGATTAAATATGGCAGTGTGCTTCGAAATTTTGATATTTTTTGGGCGATCTGTCTTGTGAAGTTGTTTTTCTTTTATAGCAGCTTAAAGCCGCACAGTAAACATGATTCTCCTCGTTTTAATCATTCTAGCATCGTAACCTACGTCATAAACAACCGCTGACATCACATATTGAGCCGCCGATCGAATCTTGTCGATTCGTTACAAAACATCAATTTTTTGAACTGTTCGTCTAACTGCTTAAAAAAATAGGCAGTCGAGGACTGCATGTGACTACTGCTTCTTCAAACTAGTTTTAAGGCTGCGACAGTATTTCATTCTTTAGCCCTACATGATTTAATATGTCTATTTTCGAAGCCACCTCTACGGTAAGTTATGTTACATCGCTTGATTTAACTATTTTTGAGTCAATGTATGTAATCATATAGGTCGTGGTCATCTACTCACTCACTAAATCATTATGACTAGCGCCGAAATGCGAATTACTTGTTCGTTTGAACACGCGCCTTCAAGTAGGCTATTCATGATTTGGAAAAAAAGAAGTCGAGATTTTCTTAAATAAAAGCATTTCATGGGCGGA
>JAOBBB020247502.1:0-11252 GCA_025331005.2 Zoanthus gigantus | reverse complement strand
GCTCGAACGGATACTATATAATCATGTCGATTTCGAGCCTATATCAGTATAGAAACATTTAGAAAAAGCCCGGTGCAATCGTTCATAATAAATGTTAAATAAATAAATATTTAATGATAACTCCCCTAAAGGGGCTTTTCAGTATCATATTAAAATCCCCCCTCCCCCCTCTTTCTCCCTGTTAAGAATCCCAACTGGAAGGAGGCAAACCAGTTGGCTATTTACAAAGGGTGGTGAATTTGCCCCTAGTATTACCGAGGACAAATCCATTCAGTAGTCCGAGTCGGGGATTTGAACCCGGGTGTTCCGTACTCATGTTCATGTAGGAAGTCTCAAAATATAACATTCCCAAGCTATGTGAGCACAAAATCAAGTCCACTCAGCCTGCTAAGAATGCATAACCATAATTTTCTATTTGCTTTTCTTCACACAATCCAGTTAGTTCCATTATCACACTACATATCCGATGGAAAACATTTCCAAATTAATCTTTGATTTCTACTAGTTTAAACTTTCTTAATCACCAAAGATTGTTCATAACCCCATTGCTCATAAAAGTGTGTTAATATCCTCGGTAAACTGGTTTGTTTAGGTAGCGGCCTTAATTGAAAACGAATCATTTTGACGCGTGTGCGTACTTAATTAGCTCAGTTGAAAAACCTGCTCTGCATGACGATTGAAAATATTACTAACGACTTTAAACTTCGTTCTTTCATGCAGCTGCAACTGGTAAAAAGTATACCGAATCTTTCTCCAAGAACCAAATGGAAATTCTGGTGCCAACTTTTCAAGTGGATCACAGTCTGGTCCATCGTGGCCTTGCGATTGGTGGGAATCGTGCTTTTCCTAATATGGGCATGTGATTGCTTCTTCAGAGAGTTCCGAACAACCATCGCATGTCGCCACTTCCCCTTTTTCCGCAATCCACAGTTACTTATAACTCTTTGGCTCATGATAACTGTATTATTAACAATAACGCTTTGTATTAAATTACCTTGCTCTAAAAGTATAGGCGCCATGTTTTTTTATCTTCTTAAAAGAAAATATTTCTACAAGATTTCCTTCATGTTTGCACTGGTAATCGTTTATGATACATTAATTCTGTTGGATCATCCCGACAAACTGAAAACATTACAATACGTTTCTTTTATGTTTGAAGATATCTCACTGTACTTGCTTATGCTGAGGTTAAATTTTACACCTCGGTTTATCAGTAGAACAGATACGATGTACTTTATCAGGTTGTTAGCATACAAAGCTACTCTAGCTTTGTATTCTCTTGAGTGTCTTAGTATTTATATCTGTGGAACTACGATCGTTTTTTATCATATCCTCACCATTTCAACTTGTTCTGAATCAAGCAAGATAAATAATGAAACAATTTTAAGTGACGATACATTTGGAGTTTTGAGAAAACCAGAACCGCATGAGGCGTGTTTAAAACATGATTACGTGACAGTTGTTGAACTTTTGCTATTAATTAACAGCAACGCGTTTAGATACATTATAGGAGACTTCTTTCTGTCTAAACTATTTGCAGAAAACAACGATGTTCTTGGCGGTGGGAGAAGCTTGTTTTAACTGTCCGTTTGTGAAAATGTGGAATGCCAAGCCCATTTTGAAGCGTCATGGCGTAAAACCTTTTATTTTGCTTAAGGGTTCAGTTCTATCCGAATGTTGATTATAGTAATTGCCTTAGTTTAGTGTAATCTGATAAAATAAATAGAAATAAAAATGCATTTGCTTATGTTAAAGTAGCAACTATCCTAGTAATAAGCTTTACCATTATAGAAACTGGATGTATCTTAGACGTTGAAGTTACGCCATAAACAAGAAAAAAATGTATACGTTGCTAATATTAAAGGTGACAGCTCGTCATATTAAAGGTTAATTGTCTAGAAACTCTTCGGAATTACAATAATAAGTGTAATAGCTCTAGAGGGCATTCTGTTTTTCTGAAAATTTGGAAAAAATGTAAGTACAACGTAACAAGACCTCTGACTTATTCCGTAGAAAATTTAAGTCACCACTATTAAAGGCACTAGCACACGAGCTGCCCTGCAATCCGTTGGTGTTCACAGGACCAACCAAACGATGAGACCAAGCCAGAAGTTGCTGGTGGAACTGCCTAAACCAATTCTTGAAAAAACCTAGTGTAGGAATGGGCTTCGTTTTTTTTTGTTTGTGTCACAAATTTGCACGGCTTCTTCAAAGAGTGATGCTGCTCAGGGTTATATAAACAAAGCCGGAGTTGCTTGGTTACGCATGTGGGATTTGATTTTTCCGTTCGTAATTTTAAAATTATAAATTTGTATTCTTTTTTTTATTGGTTAATTTAAATTGTGCTCGTTAGTAACTGAAGTTTTTAAAATAGTATATTCACTCGCTTTGTAACATTAATTCATATCGCTGAAGATGATGTTAAGTAACATCGAAACCTGTTCCGTTGTATTAAAAGAGTCGTTTTGTTTTTAAAAATTGTTACTTCATGAGATCTTTTAAAGATAAGAGGCTACCAGTAGTCTTACTCGTGTCGGTTCGTGTAAGTTTTAAAATTGAATCCATGAAAAATGAGAAAGAAACTTGATGCTGTAGAAATATAAATTACTGTGATTTTGAGGAAAGGAAAGAAATCGAATCGGTAACCGAATCGGGAATCGAATTCGAAATAACTTTTATTTTTTGATAAACCAAAATGTCTCAAAACTTCAAATTATCCTAATGTCTTTAAGTTTTAAAGCTGAGAAAAAAGGTAAAAAAGCAAGAAAAGAAAAGAGAAGATGATATTTACAGCAGGAAAAAAAACAGAGCTGTGATACTCAAACTTACAATGTAATTAGATAAAACTTTGAAAAGAGTAGCAGTCATGAAATTAATTTTTAATTGTACTAGCTACGCTATTTGGGAAATTTTCAGTTTTATCCTTGATTTTTTTTACTAGTTTCAGAACCATTTGTATGTAAAATATTCAGTTTTATTGGTAATTTTGATTTGGCGACATGAATGTCTACTGTGCATATGTGCATTCGATTCCTTTGTGCTTTTTCGTTTTGTGATCAATGAAGATAATGATTATAATAATAATAATAATAATAATAATAATAATAATAATAATAATAATAATAATAATTTCTTTGACTTTGAAGCTTTTCTACAAGTACCTAAAATAAAAAAGTATCGGGGAAAAAAAAGAATACTGTACAAATTTATAATTTTTAAATTATGAATGGAAAAATAAAATCCCACATGTGTAACCAAGCAACTCTGGCTTTGTATATATAACCCTGAGCAGCATCACTCTTTGACGAAGCTGTGCAAATTTGTAATACAAAAAAAAAAAAAAGAAAAAAACGAAGTCCATTCCTATACTCGCTGCCTACCGGCACGAGTAATAAATATGGTAAGAACAGTACAGTGTTATAATCAGGGAACTATGAAGAAAATGAAAAACAATGTGGTTTTGGTTTTTGGTTGTGTTGTTACAGTTATATGCAATGAAATGTATTTAGTACTAATAGTATTTGTACTTTTGGGGCTGCTGTTTAACGAGCTGATGAATTAAGCTTATCATTGTTAATCATAACCCAATTTGGTGATCATCATGTACAGGTAGAAAACAATGAAATTGTGAATTCAAGAAGTCAAAGGTTGACTGTGTCTGTTATATACATGAAGGTGACCACTATATGCAGGTCAACATAGTAAATATAAGTGATGGTTTTGGAAAGGTTGTTCAGTGACAGTTATACACAGAGTGGCTGCGGTATACAGATCCTTTATATACAGGTTTGACTGTATTAATTTTAGCCATTCATCCTCTAAGAGCTATGATGATTCATTAATTTTTAGCTTGTTCACTCACATTTGTTCCAACATACTTTTTCCTTATGTGTTTAAATGAATGTTACTTTAAGGACAGTTACAAACAAAATAATTTATTTTAACTTAAGAATTCTTCTTTTTGTGTTTTTAGACCACAGAATGGATCCATGTTCCTGTATAACAGAAAAAACAAAAAGGTTTGCAATATAAAAGGAAATTACTCAATCAGTGATGGATTGGGAGGGAGGGGTTGGGAATACTGGAGGGTGAGAGATTGGTTTGAAGAAGGAGGATGCAAAGAATCGAGCGAAATGGAGAGTGGGAGTGGGAGAGATTGCTGGCAGAGTGGGGTAAATCCGGCCACCCTCCTTTACGGGGATAAAACTAGATCAAAACTGGATTGATGATGATGATGATAAGATTTTTTTTAAAGAAAGATTTCATTTTAAGTGACAAATCTTAGCCGTCAAGCTCAAGGAATCACACAGGTCTAGTATTGCAATCTTCATCGCCGAAATACGTGGCAAAGAGTTGCGGGAGGCCCGCCTAGTTAGCTTCGCTCTATAAGTACAAGGCCTAGCTCCACTGGTTCTGTGGTCCGGCCCAACACATCAACACCATGTATACTAAGCATCACGTGGATATTGATTCTGTACGAGTCTTAACGACCGACGAAAAGTGGCTCGAGAGAGGGATCAAGGAGGCAATTTACATCCGGGCTCTACGACCTTCCCTGAACAGAGATGAAGGACGTTACGACCTACCTGCGATCTGGCACAACACAATTAGATCAAAAATTCGCGTGCGACGGGGAAGGACGGGGATGGGGGCGAACTAGGGATCGAGATTGCAGCTACAATCGAAAGCTTTTTAGACTAAGTTAAAAATTTCCACAGTACAAAGTTTAAAACCTCTCCAAAGTACAAGAAACTTAATTGGGTTCAATCCTTATCTTAACCTAAACTGAAGAAAACGGCGGTTGCTTTTGCTAAAATGATTATTGAACCTAGTTAAATCTGCGTCTACTTGTGTAAGGGAGTTTCCAGTCACCTGAGCCTATAAAATGGGACTTACAAGAACCCACACACACTTTATATCGCAAAGATCTCATAGTAATGATGACAACTTTTAGTCTTTAAAATTTATTGACTGACATGTTTTGACGTGTGAATGTGCAAGGAATTTTAAAAGATAGTATAAATAGGATATGAGTACGCGCAAATGTAAAGTGAAAACAAAAACTACAAAAATAAAAAAAAGTTTTGCATGCATCGCTAGCTGATCAAGTACAGAATTCAGCCATTTGATGTGCATGGCTTCTTTAAGCTTAATTTGATATTATAATTTGGGCCGTCTCTAAAATGTTAAAACATTCTGTTGAGGAAGCTTCACGGCATTTAGTTGACGCATTAAGATGTTTAAATACATGTGACGATTTATCACCAATGAGGTGTTCATGTACTCGTGTCTTGAAATGTCTAGTCATTTGGCTAATATAACAACCGCGTTAAAGCTTGCGCGACGTATGTATGTAACGCCGAAACATGTCTGTCAATAGATATCAGTGAACAGACATAACTTAAATGCTGCTGAAAAAAAATAGCAAAACAGTTACTGTTCATCAGCAGGATGCCTAAATTGTGTGCAATTCTACAATTGGGTTCGGCTCCATGTAAGATGTATGGGTGGACGTTTCCAGGTAATAGTACTAATAATATTAGTCTTGAAAAATAAGCAATGTTAATTTAAATGCTATTTGCATACAAAATAGCATTTAAATGGTTTTAATCTCATTTATGATATTTGATGTTTGAATTTTGTAATTTTATTTCCATTTGCAATGGAAACTTTTCAGGAAGCAAAGTCCGAACGGTTACTCTTCAGATGGCTATTGCAGTCTTAAAGGAACTGGTGCTATGTGACGAAGGAAAAACAAGCTATATGTGTGATCATCACCTGGCCTTCGTTGAGGTAGCTATTATTGATAAAAACCACCTCTAACATTTGTGATGACTAATAAGTCAGGAATGTAAACACTGAATCTTTGGCGTCATCAACGTGCATAGCTGACAAACAGGCTCAGGTTCCCACGGAAGACAACAAGTAATAGTAAAAGTGTAATGCTTGTGTAATGTTGCTTAAATGATAAACATCAAGTATAGATAGACACTTGCAGCTTACTTGAAGCTACTAAAATTGACTTTTAAAATATATAGCTAGACTGTTGGCCTACATAGCTAGAACATATAAACTGTATAGCTAGATCAAGACTATGTTAGACTATATATAGCTAGAAAACGTTTTACTTTGTAGACTATAAAGCTAGATTACGTTAGACTGTAAACCTAGGTTATGTTAGATTATATAGCTAAACTGTGAGACTATTTAGCAAGTCTATATTATACTGTATAGCAAGGCTATATAGACTATACAGCTAGAGTCTGATAAACTATATAGCTTGGCTACGTTTACTATTTAAGAAATATAACATGTTCTCCGTGCCTTCATAGCCTGGTGAAAACCAAGGCAAACGTTTGGGAGAATTCGATCGAGAATTCTCACAAACTTTGCCGAGGCTATGAAGGAACGGATAACATGTTGAATTTATTATTTTCCGTTTTAACAAAGAGAAAGACGATATACGAAGCGCGTATGCATGTATACTTTTATTTCTTTCATGAAACTGTAACTTCTCACAACTTGGAAACAGAGCAAACCATATTGCTCACGTCATTTTCGTGCTTCGTAGCGCTATGAAAACACACACTTGTGGACCATTCACATCGCACGTACTATCCAAATTATTTTATCAATAGTAGTTGTGCAATGGTTTCGAGTGGGATACCATGACGTATGCTACACGCCACTTGTATTTTCCGTATATAAACGAGCCTTAGGCCTTGGTTAGGAAGGACTGCAGCGAAATATTTGGGAGTTCTTCATCAGTTTCTTGTTCACTTCCTATGTCTCTAAAACAATTTAACTTTATGCAAGAAACTCTCACGACGTTGACCGACAACTTTGGCGCCATTTCGGAAACGTGTGCACACAGTTTTGCGCCATTTCGATAGTCGCTCGCAAGTAATGGTGGAAAAGCCGGGTGGAATACTACCCATTAGATACCGCGGAATGCGCAACGGATTTCCTGGCTTCTGATTGGCTGTATTTTTTAAGGCATGGGATAAATAACAGTACCATATAGACTATATTAGAATTAAGAAATAAAACATGTTTTCCGTGCCGAGAATTAGAGAGCAGATCAGTGAAAACCCTAAACGCAGTCCAGGGTTTTCACCTGCTCGAGAATTCTCACAAACTTTGCCGAGGTTTTCAACAGGCTATGGAGGCACAGACAACACGTTTTATTTCTTTTATAAAATTGTTATTTCCGTTGTTGACAAAGAGAAAGACGATATAAGAAGCGCGTACTGTAAATTCTCACAACTTGGAGACAGTCAAACCACATTGCTCACGCCATTTCGTGCTTCATAGCGCTATGAAAACACACTTGAAGACCAATCAAAACGCACGTACTATCCAAACTATTTTATAAAATGTTTTGAAAACTAGCGAGAGAGACACTATATCAAATGTCGGATCTGCTACCCTTAAAGCACCTCACCTGAAATCATTGTAAAATATAACATGTGTCCGATCAAAACGAAAGAATATAGGGTTAGTTATTGACAAGTCAGTAAGATAACAAAAGCGACTCTTTATTTATTTTTCATGAGTTTGCGATACAAAATACCTAAGTTATACATGTGTCACATTTGTTTATGTATTGGGAATACAAAATAATTTTATATTCATATATAGGGGATTGCGTTATACTTTGTTCCACCTTAATTTGATTAGTTTTCTTCCAATAAATAGAGGTTATTCGGTGCATACTATGCTACTCTTAAGTCATACTTTCCTCATATAATGTAGCTTCGTTTTAATGCTCATTGTTTATTGTAGAGCGTTCGGGAGGCCAGTACGTTGCAGCTAAGACATTATTACAAGGTAAGAACGATGTTTTGGTTAACAGGTCATTTTTTTTCATGTTGAAAGTTTTGTTTGTTCAATGACAAGATCTCCTTTTTTTTCGTCAGGATGAAGAGATTTTTCTTGATATGTTTGAAGACGAGTACAGACAGATGAAGGTAAGGAGAAGAGCTGTTGATTAACAAATCATAACCGTTAGTAATTGCAACGAATTTAGCAATTAATAAATGTCTTCTTACCTGGTTCGATTTCAAGGTCTGTTGAGGAACAAACGTTCGTGTTACCTTCTTTTCTGCCAAAGCTGACCCAGCTTTCAATCCTTATGATATCGCTAAGTACCAGCGTCTGCTGGGAACTAATCTGCAATGGATCAGTGTCCAGGGGGAGTCAAAGACTCCTAAGAAACATAATGTAACCGCTGGCCCCATGAGCCACTGGGCTCGTAAATGTCATTTGAGGTCTAAATATCAAAATATACTGGGTTCATGTGTATTATACAAAACGGCCTAGAGCCCTGTATGAATGAAGTTTACTTACCATATACCAGAAGTCTTTGCCGGTTGTAGCTCACTCGCCCGATTTATTCCGTATTTATTAAAAAAATTAATCGCATCTCTCGTTCCTTTCGTATGTACACTACATAGAGCAATGACCAAAATGTTTCAATCTAGAGTTAATTGAATCAAAGTGACGAAGCTAACGCTTGAAACATCAGTTTGTTTCACTACTCACAGCGAAGATCAAAACATAACCTAATATTATTTGAATCACGTGATTTAGCACCTGTCTTTTGTATAAAATTAGACTTCTACAAAGTTTCAACTTTTCTGGATGAGGTTACGGTAATTTCAAGTTTTTTTTACTTAATGACTGCTCTGCTCTTGTAGATGAAACCGCTGAACGTACAGCGTCTTATGACCGACGCCACTTTATTACTTCCCATAACTGGCACACCGCTGACTGGTATTGAGTTCTCAAAGAGACTTCCTTGTGGAGAGGTAGAGCATGCTCGACGGGTGAGTGGATTACACTGTGGTTGTATCTAGATAAAGAGCAATTCATCCTTGCAGGGTTTATAGCGGTCTTTAAATTCCTAGAAAGTCTGTGAATTGTCCGAGAGGTCTTATAAATGTTTAAAAATTCTTCAAATTGTTAACAAGTCTGTGACGTCTTTTACAAAACAAATAATCATTTTCGGATGTCTTTTTAGTTATTTCATTCATTTTTCGATGGAAACATGATAATGATAATTCTCCTTGTTCTGATGTCAAACCATGTTAATAGATGAGTTCGCCTGTTGTTTATTCACCTTTTATGCCATGGCAGGAAAGGCATACTAAGTCATAGAAAAGTCTTTAAAATGTTTGGAAAAGGAAAATGCGTAAAATGTTTTCTTAATTTGTTCGTTGAGACCAAGAATCCCGGTTCAGAATTATTCATAGTTATTATTTGGAGATAAAACTGATAGTTTGTTAATTCCAAAGATGTACTAGGATAAATACTTTAAGTAAATTTATAGCCCTATGACAGGAAAGAGCTTCATTGAATTTTACAGTCGTTTTACCACCTTAAGAGTTTATGATATTGGATTAAATCGTACCAGAGTTTGCGTTATAATAATATTTATAAAGCAATAGAAAAATAGTAATCTTTAATGATCAATCTTTTTGAAAACACACAAGTTGACAGTAGCACAATATTTTTTTCAAAGAAAACGAAGCTGTTGCAAAAAAAAATAAGGATATCTGTATTGTAGGTCTAATCAGTGGGTGTTGAATTTCTCTTTGTCGCAGGCTATCCGTGTGTTCTTAATGATGCGTGAACTATGCTTAACACTTATGAATCGACCAGAAACGCGCTTGCCGCTCTCGAAAGTTGAGAACTCCGTACATCAAGAAGATGTTTTGGACTTGAGTAAGTAAGAATGAGAATCAAGTTATAATAGACAGATAAGCTGGGTTATTCCTGGCTTATATCTGCTAACTTTTACGCCTGTGGGAAGAAAACTTCGATTTCTCGCTCACCCATGTCTGCATGGATGAAAAAAAATGCTTTTGTAGCTATACTTAAAACACGGTAAAATTTGTGACAAGGAACGTGACAGTCGGTACCGACACTGATAATTTCCGGCCCATATTTGGCAATGGAGGTGTGATAGCCAAATTACCGTGAAATATTTTTAATAGACTATTTGTAGCTGTTTTCAAAAACGCTAAAACTCCATCTGCTGGTGGCAAAGTACCATTTCGCAAAGTACCATTTCGTTTCGTTTTGTTTCGCAAAGTACCATAAGCCCAATTTATTTGATACATATGTTAAAAGTGATTTCAAGCTTGGTTTTGAACTCGAGAACTATTTTACTTTAAGCATAAAATAAACAAGAAGAAAAACGAATTATTATAAGAAAATATTATAGCTTCGTTATCAAACATGTAAAGTGTAAATATTTGAGAGGAAACCTAGTCGCAACTTGGTGTTCAGTGAGTGGGACATTGGTTGTCAAAGTTTTTAAACTTAAAAAACCTAAGTAGTGCGAACGAATAGAATGCACTGAACTGTCAGTTGTGGCTTTCAACAGAAAAATGGTAAAAAACAATTATTCGGCAGTTTAGGAAACTGTAGTCTACGACATTTGCTCAGAACTTTTCACTATTGATTAGTAACAAGTATGTACATTTGATTTGTCCGCAGACAATAGCGATTTGATTGCATGTACGGTGAAGATAGAGGACAAGTAAGTCATATTTTGATCTCGCAAAGTATTGCCAATTAACATGATTGGTTGAAAGTAATTACATCTATCTTTTTATTGGACCATTTTACCTTGACATGATATAGTATCACTTCATTGAAATAGTGTGTGTTTATTAAAAACTGGATCAGTTGTTGTATTAACTCATTTACCGGATTTATTTTGAGATTTAGATAGTTGTCCTGCGGTTGCATTTCTCGCTACTAAATAACTTGAACTTTTAACACTTTTTAAAGTTTTTGTCCAAGGTTGTTGCATATTCTTCATTTGACAAATTTTCTTTGAAACTGAGATGGTTGTAAACTTTGTTCGGCAGAGCCGCTTGCTTAGCGTTCAAATTTTCATTCAACTGCGGTTGCAAAAAGCGCGCATTTCATTTGATTTTCTCTTTGTTGTAAACCGTGTCGACTTCCGGTCTTTTTGTAAAACTGAAATGGAACTGAGTGAAAATCTGGTGTAGTTCTCAAGTTTCGAAGGTTTTAGAAAGCTCATTAAATTTAATAAAATAATTCAGTATTCCATTTGTGTTTGTTGAATATGGGAATGGTTATAGTCAGCGAGGCGCGGTGCTTCGTTGGCTACCTACCATCTCATATCCAACGCGCACTAAATTGTTAACCCTTTCAGTGCCAGTTGTATTTTTAAATTCTCCCAACCTGAGCCCATACTTTTCATTGAACAAATTTGA
>JAOBBB020247411.1:0-11252 GCA_025331005.2 Zoanthus gigantus | reverse complement strand
AATGAAAGAATTTATATATTTGGAACTGAAATTTACCTTATTTTATAAAATAACTATTTTAGTAAACCAATTTACTTAGTTAGTCAATCTATGCTAGAATAATATTAATTATAAACCTCGGCTAGATTTCAAAGCTGCATGCTATCATTGGAGTGATTGTAGTAGTTCTAGTGAGGTAACAGGTAGTTATGAAGAGAGATTGTCATACTCTCTGCAAACACTCCCTATCGTCTTCATTCACTCTGAATGGTCTTCATTCCCGTTTGGAACAAAAATCTTCCACCAGTGCTTTCCACCTTGCTCTGTTCTTTGCCGTTCCCTTGCATTCCATCCATGCAAGTGATGTTTTTTGTTTTCAGCTGTGCCATTCGTGTTCTCCTCCAGCTCTGTTTGGGGCGCCCTTCCGTCGGTTTCCCCTGTGAATTCCACTCCAGTGCTACTTTGGCGATGGTTCCATCTTTTCTCACCTCAATGTATGCCGAATCCATCTCCGCAATCTCTTCTTTATCTCTGTTGCAATGAGCTCTTGCCCAGCTTATTGTCTTAAGTTCTCATTTCTTATCCTTCATTCCATCTAATGTCCAGAATGCACTGTCCAGCTGTTAGTCGTTAGGGCCCGGTTGCTCGAAGTGTAGTTAACTCTCAACTCAGAGTTAAATTCGCTAACTCAGAGTTAAAATTTAACTCTGGATTAGTTTTGGTTGATCGAAAGCCAGTTAGCGCTAACTCTGAGTTAAACTGTGAGTTAAATCAAGATGAAATTAACTCAGGTGTTGAGGTTAGCTAGCTAACTCAGAGTTTGTTTGGGTTTAACCACCGTTCGAGCAACAGCATCTAGTTTAACTCGGGATTAGTTAACTCAGAGTTTGTTTGGGTTTAACCATCGTTCGAGCAACAGCATCTAGTTTAACTCGGGGTTAGTTAACTCAGAGTTAATCAAATTAACTCTTGAGTTATCGTTAACTCACTTTCGAGCAACCGGGCCCAGGTCTCGGATCCATGTACCAATAATGACATGACATTTGAAAAGAGGATTCTTAGCTTCTTTTTCAATAACAGGGAAGGGACACTGTCCTTAGCATGCCTTGATATCGCATAATCGCACGTGCCACCAGGTTTACTGCCATACTACCTAGGTTCTGAAATTCTACTACTTCTTCCACTACCTCCTGTCCAATTTCAACTGTATCGCCTTGCTTTGTCTTAACTTTCATCAAACTGGTCTTAGTTACGTTCATCCTTCCCCTTGAAACCTTGACATCCTCCACCTTGCAACACATCTTGTTGTTTCTGGGTCAAAAGTGCTATATCGTCTGCAAACTCCAGTTGTTCCAAACTGCTCATCAATTGCCATCGTACACCTTTTATCTGATGACCCATACGCTTCTCTTGTCATCCACTCTAGCGCTTTAAGTTACAGAAGGGGGGAGAAACTAGAAAAAAAAAACTATTCATTAACTATAAAAAAATAACTATTCGAGTTCGTGACTTCTTTCGTACCAGTCCAGCGCTCTCAACTTCGTACCCACTCTTATTTGAAAGAGCCTGGGTACAAATCTGCAGCTCTTTTACAAAAGAAAGTGCGTTTCACAGATCATTTTCCTGCGTTATGCTTTCTATCTATGGTACAAACTAAAACATAAATATCTACTAGAGTTAGTTATTTTAGATTCTTTGTGGGACTAGCAATAACCACAGTTATGTTTTGCGTTCGACACCAGTGCAAAACTAGCCTGCAACGCAGACAAACTGAGCCGGACTAAACACCGTAAAGTACGTCTGCTAATCAGCGCAACGTTTTGTGTATTAGACCTCCCACGAAGTACTCAAATTCGGGTAGCCAAATTTGATTGCATGGTTGCATAGATATAGCATAGAACGCAAAATTTCATTGGATTATAGCAGGGTGGGAGGTCCAATAGACAAAACGTTGCGCTGATTATCAGAGGTACTTTAGAGTGTTTAGTTCGTCTGCGTTGCAGGCTAGTGCAAATTATGATTGTTGATAATAACAAATTAAAAATGTTTACAGCAGTTTTCTTTTCTATGAGAAATGTTTCATTTTTGTTGGTACAATGACCGCTGTTAGAAAGTGACGTAAACACTCATAAACCTGTTTAAGCAGAACGGAAAATGGAGAGTTGTTTACGCATTCAGTTTTGGAAGGAGATTTTCGAGTAGAAGTAGTCGTTATAGTCTAAAGAAGAGTATTAGCTCGTGTGAAATAGTCGTAATCTGTAATGATCTGAATCATTAAAGAGTGTAACTCGGCAAAATTTATGGGAAAGGAATCAGAATTCTTCTTGTGGAATTAAACCAGTTCTGCATTCATTAAGTTTGAATAGTTCTTCAACTTATAACATGCAGCTACCAAGCAAAACCATTTGGTTGTAATGAAGACAAGCTGTGATTAAAGTGATCATTATATATTCAACGGAAGCCTTCGATTCGAGGGAAAGTATACCAAGAAAAGCCATTGTATTTGATATAGATAAAAATGAGTCATATAAAATTCTTTATATTTATAACAAAGTTGTTGAAATATCGAGCTGTTTCTAGAAATAAGCCGGATCAGGTTATGTTTTGAAGATTGAACCCATTCCTTTCCGTCCCTATTCCACGAAGATGTCCCATGTTGTTTTTCTTGTCGAACGCAACAACCGTATTAGAGCAACAAAAGAGTGCGTACTTATAGGATAGGTTTTGGAAATTCTTAAAATAATTATCTTGGTCCTTTTTATTTTTAGTGGTCTTTGAGAACAATAAACTTGATCGATGTCCTGTGGCCTGTAAAAGTGTTGAATATTCCGCCAAATTGTCTTACTCCATGTTTCCTTCAAATGTGGAAGCTGATCAGATGGCCAAACGGAGGAAATTAAAAGGAACCACAACTGAAAATAGAATATTTTTGAGGTATTTGAACTTTTATTTTACACTAAGCTTTTTAGTCAGCGAGTTGGCGCAGTTGTAAGATCTCTGCTTTCCGACCAAAAGGTCCCCAGTTCGATCCCGGCTCTGCCAAGATTTGAATCTTTGTGTGACCTTTTTTTCCACCTAAAGCTGACTCAGCTTTCCATCCTTCCGGGATAGGGAAATAACTACCAGCGTCTGCTGGGAGCTAACCTGCGATGGATTAGTGTCCCGTCCAGGGGGAGTCAAAGACTCTCGTTCGCTTAACACTTCGACCCAATTTAATTGTTGCACAAGCAAATTTTATTTCATGTTTTTTTTTTCATTTTAATGATAAAAGAAGTAAGTTTCTTTTGAAGCTTAATCATGATATTTAAGCAGTATTTGTTTATATTAATGATTTTTTGAAGCAAGCATTTTTTGTCAAATTTTTAGCGTCGGTCGGTGGAAAAAACAGTGCAAAAGAACTGTTCTATGAATGCAGTAGAGAAGCTGCCCAGACACAATTGGCAGCTTAAATTTTTATTAGCAATCATTTTGAAGTGGTTTTTTATGAAATATACAAGCTTTTGATACGTTGATATTAAATTTCCTAAGAAAAGGTGATGTTTTTTTTTTCATTTCTTGTGAAACAGAGTCATTCTTGCTTCGAAAGAATAAATTGGTCTGGCCTAATATGGAAGTAACGATGGTCGAGTGGTTAAAACTTCTGCGACCTGGGTTCGAGCCCAGGGCCTTGCATTTGATCTCAATCGAACTCCGAGGGTATCCAGTTTTCCTCCCTTAACAAAATCACGGCTTTTACGCTAAGATTCGCATTGTGTCTCCAATCATTAATATTAGAAAGAACTGGAGTTTGACCAAAACTTCAGCGCAGACTATTTCTTGGCTTGTTTATAATTTGTTCAAAAAGCAACCAAACTTTTTTCTTGTTTTTTGTATTAAACTATTTATCATACAATTTTACGCATTTCTGCGAAAACGTTTTTAATATTGGTCTATTATTTTTTGTTTCATATTACTTTGAAATTCGAGAGAGTTTCCACCATTTTGGTTTATGGCAGTGTCACTAAGGAGACTGGAAATAGCCGCGAATGACGTCAATGCCAAATTTGAACGGCGTAATTTGTAACAGAAATGTTGCCTGTAGCTTTTCGATTTAGAAGTTGACAACATTCAACTCAATATTTTAAATATTCATCTTTCATTGTTTTAAATTTTGTTTTTTAGAAAAATTTATGATGAGAATGACGTCATTCACGGCTATTCCCAGTCTCTTTCAGTGCGCGGCCATAAACCAAGATGAAGGAAATTTCTCGAACTTCAAAGTATTACAGAAAAAGGAAGAGTTAAGCAAGAACAAAAACGTTTTTGCAGAAGTGCTTAAACTTGTATGATAAAAAGTTTGATACAAAAACAAAAAAAAGGTTAGTTACACTTTAAGCATTAGCCTGAGTGTTACTATGAAATTAATTTTGATAAAAAGTGTATTGAATTTTGCAGTCAGTTTCAATCAAAATTACTAATCCTTCATATATCAAACGCTCAATTTTCTTGTCTATTTTTCTGTTTTATGCTTAACAGGGAAAATCTGATGCAACTGAAATTGTTCTACGAGGACATGAAATATTATGACATTCAGCAAACACCTAGCTATGACATGTACAACTTGCTGGGTAAGTTTCTTGGCAATTTGTGTGACAGCAGAGTGAGTCCGACTTGTAGCTGAATAGACATCCATGCAAGACGCAAGAGACAGCCCTGACAGTAAAACCTAGAATGAAGATAAAATCTACATCCATGACTAGAGTTTTGCGCTCCCCCTTACGCACCCAGTTAAAAAACAAAACAAAACTTTCATTCTAAAAGAGCGCATATGTTCGGGTCGTTCTTTACAGTTCTGCTCAATTGAAGGTTGGTTGATATTTGAGGGCTAAAGTTTCTTTAGTGTTATTTTCAATAAATATCCAGGATTAACTGTACCGTGTAAAATAATTCAAGAGTTCAAAACTGATAAATGACTATACAGCAACAGCATTCATACCGTGTTGGTAGGCCTAGTATCAAAGTCAGTAAATACCATGGATTAACTGTACCGTGTAAGACAATTCAAGATTCAAAACAATAACTGACTATACAACGACAGCATTCATACCGTGTTGGTAGGCCTAGTATCAAAGTCAGTAAATACCCTGGATTAACTGTACCGTGTAAGATAATTCAAGATTCAAAACAATAACTGACAATACAGCAACAGTAATCATACCGTATCGGTAGGATTAGTATCATGGTCAGTAAATACTCAGGATTAACTGTACTGTGTACAATAATTCAAGAGTTCACAACAGTAACTGACTATACAATGACATCAATCTTACCGTATCGGTAGGTCTAGTATCACGGTCGGTAAATATCCAACAATGATAATGGCGATAATGACGACAACATGCAATGACGATGACGAGGTCAACGGCACAGACAATGACAATGACTATAACCACTATATTGATAACGATAAGGATAACAATAATATCAAGGTTAACAGAAAAATGATAGAAACTAAAAATTTATCTATTCCAGGTGATGTCGGAGGTCAAATTGGTTTGTTCCTGGGCGCCAGTTGCCTGACGGTTGTTGAGTATCTGGATGTGATCGTCACAGCGCTTTACTTCAAAATCAAAAAACATGTTTAAATTAAGCGAAAAGAACTGTAAAAAGGTAGTGCAATTTTTACCTTACGTCACCTCTAAGGTTTTTTTAGATCGAATACACTCATTTTTAAGGGAACTTAGGGCTTGACTTAAAGATGTTCGAACAACAATGTTTCATGGCTGCCGTAAGGTGAAAAAAAGCCGTGAAATTCAAGTTTTCTCAGTGAATGTAATCATTTTCTTAACTGTGAATGTACTACCTCAAGCTGCAGTAATATGTTATAGCCAGCCTCTATGTATCCTTAGACCAACCGGGTGTCTGCACGGTACACAGTAAAGTTTGAATTCACGAGCATTCAATCTGCATGTATACATGTATACTTCCATTTGAGAACATTTTAACAAAATTGAAGCCTGAAATGCTTTCAGCGTTTGACCCGAGCGCCAAAATCGGACGTATAGTTCCCAAAATGTATGAAAACATATTATTTAGATAGTTACAAGGATTTGACCTGAACGCTCGAACGTTTATATAAGAAAAGAGCGTGACTCCACTAAGGAACTCCTTTAGGATTTTAACAATTATTATTCAACAATTTTAACAAGCATGCGCAGTGCATGCTTTTAAGTTATTTAACTTTGAGAGCAAAGGTACCTTTTAAATATCATACATAGTTATAGTGTAAATATTGCAGCACTGTGCTTTGATTTGTTGACGAAGAAAGTTTGCAAATAAAGATGCAGTAATGAAAATGTTAGGCGACAGAACTAGCAAAACAAAAGTGATAAAAAAATCTAACATAGAAAATCATCTCATATACTTGGTATATCCACTTAATTCTTATAATATTGCCTCAACTTCTATGTAGGCTAGTAAATTAATATTTGAAGTTTTTGTTTCATTTTAAGCCATATGTTTCAATCTCGTTTGCATGTTTACATACCAAGCTAACGCATTTACCCAGAATTCTAAATTGTGTTTTACGTTTTACAGTTTATGTATATTTGCTAACTTGATGGCCATTTTTCAAACCCAAGTACTTTGGAGTGTGAGAAGAAGTATGTAGTTTAAAACTTATCAAAAACTTTGCTCGTGTAAACTACGCTTTAATAATGCGTGCTTTTGTTTAAAAAAAGTTGTTGTTGTTTAAAAGGTTTATAGTCCTGAGTCTAACATTTTGACCGTTATCCGGGCAAAGTTAGTAGAGTGGACTGGTTATGAAACTTCGCAAACTACAAAGAAGATTACAATGCTGTTTTGTTTCATTTTGTGTGCAGGGTCACAGTTATGATCTTTTGTTCTAGGTGTGATGGCTCGTTAGACCATCGGCCGTTTGCTCATTTACATTTCAAAGCCTTTTGTAATCTGTGCAGGGTCAACGCCATATAACAATAAGGAAAGAGAGAACAAAAACATAGAACAAAGAAAGCCGCCAAAATGTCCCAACTATTTAATTTTGATAACCATGATCTAGGTTATTATAACTTTAACGAACTGAAACATTGTTTTATGCATAAAAAAGTTGCTGTGCCAGTTACTGGGTTATTTTGTTTCAAGGCGTAACCTTCAGTTGAGGACAATGTGAAAGCATTCAAACTGGTACTTAAAAGTAACCTTTGAATGATTGGAAATTCTCCTGTGAATACTCTATTGTCACTTTTGGCATACTTTAGCCCTTTTACTACATTGGAAGTAGTTCACAATTTAATAATGCGTTTTATAGCGGTTTTATTGCTATAGCTACAAACGATAACCTGTTATTACTACACAAAAAGCAGTAAATAAGTCAAATGAATATTAAGAAGCTAACAATATAGAGGATTTAACAATTCCTAGTAATCACTTTCACTCAGTAAGGCTTGTTTATATCTTAAGGTTTTGATCTCGAACCTTTAAAATACATTAGTTCAAATATATACCAAAACCAATTACAAATGACTAAGTTGTTTTTCTGGCTTGTAGTTCTTGTACTGCTCGAAATAAAGTTGCTATATCCATTACTGTATCAATGTGTTGAAAAGGCATATCATGAGTTGAGGGAAATGGTTACGTGTTTTGATAGCTGAACCATTTTGTTAAATGCGTGTTCACAAGAAATATTACATAAAATTTAATATGCGTTTAATAATCGTAATGATCGTTTAATGGCTTTCGCCTCTTAAACTGTGTTTGTCACAAAATAAACTGAAAGTTGTCATTTTATATGCTTGATTTTACTTTTCGAGAAAATATGATAATTTCGCTAGCAGTATATTGCCAAACACGAGACTTTTAGACCTAATAACAGGGCCGTAGCAAGCATGAGGAAAGACGAGGCAATTGCTTAGTCTTGATTTTGGCCTTTTATGAGAATATAGTCCCTAGAAAAAATTGAATTGGTTAAAATAAAACTAGCTAATATAACTAAGTTGGATGAATTGATGGGAAAAGTATTTTAATGAGGTTAATTTGTTTGATGTGAACTGTGAGTAGCAATTTTTCACTGAATGATTTAAGGTTACAGTAACTTAAGTGTTGTCTTATACAGAATCACGTTCATTTATTATTATCTGTTTCGATACACTCTTGCTTATGCATCTAATATTGTTATCTCTTATACTTGTAGGACTAAGATTGAGTCACTAACTTTCACGACTAAGAGTAGTAAACTTCTCCCTTAACAGTTAGAAAAGTAAAAGTTTTTTGCCCGTCGTTTATTCTTTACTGAAACGAAAGCTAATAGACTTAAAAAGTTGTAGGCCCGAGCCTACAGGCCTAATGGCAGGCTACGCCACTATAAGGCAATCTTGGGACTTCTCCTCATTATCTACAGTATGAAATCCATAAACGTTAGCTACTCTCGTGGATTCATTTTAATATAAGAATACGTGTTACAACATTTTAATGCCTTTAAAATGCAGATGGTCGTTAACTTGGCACCAGTATTGCTCAGCAATAAAAAAAGTGAACTTCTACACTTGCCAAAGATTGCCTTTCTAAAAAATGCCACGGAAAATGCTATAAAAATACATTCCTGAGCCTCTAGATTTTAAACTTTTCTCGGGGGCATGCCTCCAGACCCCGCTGGCGGTTCGCGCCTTCCTGCAATTGCCTCTTCTTGTTCTCAGGTATGGCTACGGCCCTGAATAAAAACCAAGATGGTTTCAACTATTCTTCTTCCAAATTACCTGTAGACTTATTAATCAATCAATCAATCAATCGATCAATCAATCAATCAATCTTTCAATTATTCAATCAATTAACCATTTGCAATCAACCAATCATTCTTTCATTCAATTAATCAATCAATCAATCAATCATTCAACTAACCAATCAATCGTTTAATCAATCAATAAAACAGCCAATCAATCAGGTAATGAATCGACCTTAGACAGACCCAAAGGTATTCTTGATGAAAACAGAAACCAACCAAGAACAAATAAACTGATGATTGAAACTGGATTTCGGTGAGTTGAAGTATAATTCGACTCTCAAATTCCTCCTTGATGAAAGTGGAGAGCCAAACAAGAATAAAAAAACTGGTGATTAAAACTTGAGTTTGGTGTACGCCAACATAACAGCGAAGTTTATATACTCCGCGACTGTTAAGCAGCTTGCTCCAAGAAACAACCCAAGCTGGCCACCAACGTCACCTAAAAAGAGAAGAAACAAAGATTTAAGTTAAGAAACTTCTTCTGATTGGGTACAACCTTAGTGACGTAACGCATTTCTTTATCTAATTGTTTGATTTTTTTTCAAATCCAAGCACAAATACAACAGCTGTCTACGGTTGAAGTTGCTGGCTTAGTCCAAGCTCTTCCTAATATTGTTCACTGACAAATTAAGAACCACGAATTCATATTGGACCACCCCCAAAATCAAGCTGAAACCCTTTTTTTTTTCACTAAAATCAAATGCAAATGTCGATAGAAATTCACAGAATACGGCCCTGCTGCGGAAGACGCCATAACCTGGAATAGTGTTTCAGGGGGTCTATAGAAATCAAAATATTTCCGGGGGAAGCATGCCCCCGGACCCCCCTAGGATGGTCACGCCATCGGCATTAGATTTGGTGAATATTACATATATATGGAAAATCTTGCCCCCCACACCACTTTATACCTAATTTTTAACCTATAAGGATGAATGAGTTGTATCTTTCAGCAACTTCTTAACATTTGCAACAGAAAATGAAAAGGTTCATTTTGACCCCCACAATTTCGATTTCATTCCTGTAATTTCATAAAGCACAAACACACAAAGTCATCCTATGCAAGAATTTAATAAAGTGATATCTCTCTGGTTATTACTTTTAATGATTTAAACTTTTATACGTTACAAAGTGGTTCTTTTGGGAAGATAGTTATGGAGGCAGGAGTAAACGAAGGTAGACAAGACATCGTCTGACGACAAATGTTATCGAAAAGTGTTGCAACCGTGAATCCTGTATTGTATACTGGCACCTTATTTGGTCTGTTCAGAGCCCAGAATGCTTTATTGATGAACCTTTTCGTCCAAGACGGAGGACTTCCTGCAGGAGCTGGTACTTGTTCTTCAAACTCGCAACAAGCCGCTGTCCACATAACAGCGGGCACATTGATGCGGTAATTTGTTTTGTAATGACTCCTTGCTCCCCCATAAGGAACGGACTTTTTTGACATTCCTTGGAAGTCACTAAACCCAGGAAACCCAAAATACCTTTGATCAAAGTTGCCAAATGTGGAAGGGATTGTTCCTGTTTAAATACAAAATAGTAAAAAGTAAATCAATGACCCGTCGTCTAATTTATGTAGCAGTTTGCGTGTGGCAAACACATTTTTGGATACAGTTTTTAAAAAGGACTTAGAACTATTTTGAACGGATGGTGTTGGGTGAAAAGTCATAAGATTTTATTTTGATTCAAAACTTAAAAAAGAAACTTTTTTATAAAATGTGACTGTTCTTCAGCAGTTGCGTTAATTTGCTTCTCGAGTTGCTCGTTGCTGCATTTGCCACTACTTCGTTAAGTAAATAGAACAGTTCCGGCATTATTTCGGAAAGTCGATATCAGTTGGTATCAACTTTATTTACATCTGAGTGAGTGACAAATTTGCATATCTTGACCCACAACAATAGTCGTTCCTATACGCTTTGCGTATCCACAACTAAAAGTGAGGAAAGCTCTGCAATGAAGGGTTCTTGCTTAAACGCAAACAAAATGGCGTATATTCAACTATGCAGCCAACACCCAACTTCTAAAAGCGAAATTGAACTTTGCTATTTTAGTATGAGTAGTTTTTGCATATGATAACTTCTAAATGAAAAGAGGTTTCAATAAAAATGTTAAGAATAAGTTGATTTGTAACTCAATATCGCCAACTGTCGTGACTAGCTTATGCTTTTCCAGCTGCATGGCTTTATATCATGAACTCAGAATACACATACTTACTCTACTTTTTAATAAGGATACTTAACAAATGAAATGTTTTCACAAACACAACAAAACAACGAGCCTAAATAACAACATAAACATTTATAAAAGGCCCATTCCAGAAAAAATGGGGCCAATAGCCATTTTTCATGTCCGTCCCTTCTAGTATCCCGAATAGGAGGGTCTGAATGGGGTTTAGTGTTTAGTGTTATTTGCCCATATTCTTTAGTGTTTGCTGTTATATTGACCATTTTTTTAATGTTTACTGTTTCCGGAAAAAATACTGTTTAGTGTTTAGAGT
>JAOBBB020247319.1:0-11252 GCA_025331005.2 Zoanthus gigantus | reverse complement strand
ATTTTGGGAGATTTGACCATAGTTTTCCATATTTAAGACAGACAACTTTGTCCAATTTGGTCGTCTCGAATTCACATTAGACGAACAAATAGTCGTACGATTTGTCCGTCCAGACGACTTGTTCGTCTTCTAGTGTGAAAACGGCCAATGAATCCTTCAGAAAGGAGAAGCCAAAGAATGAAGAAGCGAGTGTTTCAAGATATCAACACAAAACTGTGGAGAAGCACAAGCGAAGTGATTAGTTATTTCAAAGCTATATATCAAAAATAAGCCTCCGTTCAAATCAATATCGTTCAACTTTGCGGAATACTACAAATCCATAACAAAACAAATCTATTCAAACGAACACTGGACTTTGCAACCTGGTTGGAGATATTACAACTCACGCCAAAAGATCATTCCTACACAGAGAATTAAGAATCGACAAGGCAGAAGAAACCCAAGACTATATTTTGAAGTTACGATAGACGGACGGGGCTGAGACGTGCGATTTCGCTGGCAACTATATAACTACTAATCACAATTTAAGAAAATCGCCGCGACACATTGCTGTGTAGAGAAATGAAGGTCTATGATCGCAATTAGAGGGATCCCGCCCCTTCCCCCAGGAAAAGGATAAAACAACAAGGAAGTATGTGCAAGGTATTTCAAGAAAATGGTTGAAACATGACAAGGAAGTTCTTTAGACCTTGAATGAACAAGCGGATACAAAGCAACAATAGTCGTGGTTTGCGGTTCTTATGGGACCTCAAGCAGTGAGGATGGCGAAGCCAATGCAACGACAAAGAACAATAACAAATACAATAACTGCACGTTGGAATGTATCTAGCTGGACACCTGAACGGAGTTATCGCTGTTTAAAAGTTCTTGAGACTACAAGGACTTAATAACAAATTTAAATGTTTTCAGTAGTTGTTTAGCTTCATAGAGAAACATTTATTTGTTTTCTGTTTACAAAGTTTATGACGAAAAAATAAAACCCTAATGACCCGCACAAAGAAGAAAAGAGCGAATCAAAGATATGTTCTTTTTTCCTGAACTGTGGTTGTTTGCTTTCCCGTCGTCGTCGTTTAACGTCCCTATAATAATGAGCCAGGAGTCATGCGAAAACAATAATAGATAACTGTCTTTTACAACAACATATATATTTTGAGGTAACAAGTACGATTCAACTTATACACGAATTTTTTTAATGCTTCTGGGCAACTAGGTTGACGTGTTTGGAAGTTTTTTACATGATGCTGTGATTCTTTACGCACTTGCTGTTAACGAAACAATAACGTCGGGTCGAAAAGTCACTGACGGTCGATCTGTTACTAAAAACATCATCGGCAGAGATTTCACGGGTGAGTAAAAATAACCTAAGCTAAATGTGAGAAAACCTTTAGCTAATTTAACACTGCCCTTTTGGCCTTTATAGTATAATTGAGCAATAGACCACACTTTTTATGATTTGTAGGTTGATAAATAATTCAGAAGACACACGATATTCCCTTGAGTGTACCAGCGCAATAAACAGCTGATTGGCCAATCGGACTGCGCGATTTGGACAACTACATAAGTTTATTTGTGGCCCACGTAGCATTGTTTGCACCCTCGCGCAGCCCGACAAAAGTCATGTCATTATTTAATATCACTACTCAAAGCCAAATCAACCAAAATATTTAACGTTTTTGTAACATCTACTCATGCAAGTAACAAGAAGCAAAGAGTATTTTATTTTGTTCGAAAACAAAAAAATTATTTTCAAAAACCTGACATGTTGAAAAAGTGATAAGAAAACTGTATAAGTGAAAAATAACTTTGCTTTAAATTTGTGAAAGCGAAGCGACAGCAAGCGCCCACAGAAAGCCTAATTAACTTGCTATGTTTTTTTGCATTTTAAAAAACTCTTTAGGTATCTCAGGACATGTTCATATAACCCGGAGTGGAGACAGAGCTTTGTCCCTGCAACTACGTAATGTCCAACGAGGATCTTTTGTGCGAGTAGCAAATTATTTCACTCATGACAATAAATACGAAAGGTTGAACAAATCAAAGATTTGGCCGGGAGGCCTTTCCACCGCTCCTCTTGGCAGACCATCGTGTGGCTTTGAAAATGAGCTTTGTTCCCCGAAAGGTAAACTTTACCATATAAAAAAAATAGTTACATTTTATTTAGGGGAGGGAGGGTCTGAATGGGTCTGGGGTACGCGATTGACTTTATCCAGTTTAACAACTGTGAAAAATGTTGAAGTAAAGCCAAAATAGATCTTGGAAGCAATACTTTGCGTTAGTAAAAGAAACTTGAAATCAAAATGGAGCGTGATTGGCCTACAGCATTGCATGACATTTTGGGTGCTATTTTTGAAACGGTCAAATACAATATAATAACTTTTAAAGTTTTTTGTGCACACAGAGATCTGGCAACTCATTGCGTATCCACTTGCTGCGTTTTTTGTGCTGTTTGTTGCTGTTCTGCTGTTTGTTATTTACAGAAGGTGGGTGTAAACCTTACCCAGTATACTCTTAGATGCCTAATAAATGATGTTGATGGTGTTGGTGGTAATAGTGGGTGGGAAAGGGACGCTTATTAAATTTTCGTTTTTTTTCCGACCCCCCGAAGCTTATTAGAACCCCCCGTTTATTATTTCTGGGTAATTATCTAAGCACTCTGCTACAAAAGTGTAAAAACAACAGCAGAAATCTGTAGTGTTTATATGCTCTCGAAACTTTCACTGGAAACTGAAATTGCGTTCTTTATTGATAAATACAATGCATGCAACGTCTTCTCATTGAAAATGTTCAATTTGATATGATTGCGAAACTGGAATGTTTTTCGGACGATTGTCACATTGCACTTGACCTGCTTGGCCTAGCGCGATTATTCCCAGTTTGGACGATCCTTTGTGCTCAACTTTGAAACGTTTAACCCCTTCTCTTCCTAAAAATCCCGATTCCGTCGTTTATTTTGACCACTTCCCCGTTTATTAAATTTTCCTAAAAATTCTGACTCCCGTTTATTCCAACCCCCTCGTTTAATAGGCACCAAAGAGTAAGCATACAGCAAATCCCTGGGGGAGGAGTATTCGCTATATTACGGAAGGATGCTCTCTATATTGGTATAATAAGGATGGTTATCGTAATTTTTAGAAGTTAAAATTAACAATTTGGTACTTTTAGGGTTTTTTTAAAAAAATCTAAATTATTTTATTAAAAAAGGTATTTTCAAAGTCAAAAGTGTTTACGCTTTAGTGGTTTAAGGGTATTTGTCACATTTCCTGACTAGCATTCTCATCCTTTTTACCTCGAAGTGACCCCCCTGGCAATTGATCCTCATTTGATAGTAATATTTTTTACCGAATCCCAAAAATATTTTTTATTATTCAAAGGAAAAAAGAATTTGAAACTGCTTTGAAAAGCCAGCAGTGGAAAGTGAATAGTGAACACATAAATTTTATGAAAAAGCGGGTGCCAGGAAGTCGAAGAAGTTTGAAAGTAAGTGCAGGATATATTTTCTACTGCAGAAACAATTGATATATAGTTTAATTACAGCTGGTTTTATAACTAATGAAGTTTTATTATTAGCAGTAGTAATAGTAGAATTAGCGTTAGTGTAGCAGAAGTAATAGCAATATGACCAGGGTTAGTAATAGTGGTAGTAGTTATAGTAACGGGAACAGGAACAGGGATAGGGACGGGAAACGGGACAGGAAACGGGACAGGAACAAGGATAGGAACAGGAAACGGGCCAGGAACAGGGAAAGGGATAGGGACACGGACAGGAAACGGGACAGGGATAAGGGTAGGGATAGGGACAGAAAATAGGACAGGAATGGAAACAGGGATAGGGACAGGAAACTGGACAGGGATAAGGGTAGGGATAGGGACAGGAAGCGGGACAAGAACAGGAAAAGGGATAGGGACAGGAAACGGGACAGGAACAGGAACAGAGTCAGGGATAGGGACAGGAAACGGGACAGGAACAGGAACAGGAACAGAGTCAGGGATAGGGACAGGAATAGGAACAGGAACAGGGATAGGGATAGGGACAGGAAACGGGACAAGAACAAAGACAAGATTGGTCTAGTTCGTCCGAAAATTTTGACGCCCGGACCAGAACATAAAAAGGATATGAAGCATGGCAATATCTGGCCCCCTTCCCCCTCCAACTTTCGCGCGCTTTTAATATGCCACACAGTTATTTACATTTGTTAATTTGTTGCTATTGCAGACTGCAGCAAGTTTTTCAAGTGCAGGAGAAATGAGCGTGTTTTCTGGAAACTTTGATGAAATCAGAGGACAGGTCTTTACAACGGTTGGAATTTACAATGTAAGGACTCATCGACCTAAAAAACGATACTCTAACTCTTGCGAGAGAAACGTCAATTGGATACTAGTCGCAATTCACTAGATTAACTTGAAACTTAGAGAAATAATCATAATGTTCTTAAATAAATAGTGTATTCTTAGTGCAGTATCTTTCTATCGAAGATAATCGCATGGAGCCTAAATAGTTAGCATGAGAACTGTAAGTAAACAAACGTTGTTCTGTGAGGCCATAATCTTGTGTTTTTTTAATTTTGGAAAAAAGTTTTAGTAAATCTAAGCTAAGTTTTATCACTAAAAATAAAGACAACATCTTATTGGTTAAAATTGCAATATATTGGCAACAAAAAATAAAAACTTAACTTTTTGTCATTTTCTAAAACACCTATCAAATTATGAAACAGTTAATGTACAACTTTCGTGACTTATCGTGGTGAGCTCGAGAAAGAAGAACGATGGCGGCAACGGTAAAGGGAAAATGTAATAATCTTTGTTATTGAATACAAAATTTACACGTTTGAATGTACCAAACTGACCACCTGTTTACTGTTGAAACGTGGTTGTTTGTTTAACAGCATTCAGCAAAACATTAACCCATGTAGTAACCAAAGAACTTTGTGGAGGTCCAGTCGAGTCAGGATCCCCAATCAAAAATATTGGGGAAAGAGCCTCGGGCGTTTCCCTTCCTTCCTTGGCTCTACAATACATAAATCCTTTCTTCAAAGCTAGTTATTAAAAAGGTTTGAGCCAGAGAAAGTTTAGTAACCATAAATGTTATTGGATATCAAAATTCATCAATGAATTTGTATTTTTGTTGTTGCAGTCAACACTTGTGGCAGTTAAAAAACTGAGAAAGTCTTCAGTTGTATTGAGCAGGAATCTCCTTTTAGAACTTCAGCAGGTAATGGAGAATGCATAACTCTGATCATGACTATAACAAAAACACGACCACGACCGTGACCGTGATCCTGACTCTGACCATCACCATGACCATCACTATGACCATCACCATGACCATCACTATGACCACCATGACCGTGACCCTGACTCTTACCATTACCATCACCACCACCATGACCATGACCATGACCATGACCATGACCGTCACCATGACCATGACCATGACCATGACTATCACCATGACCATGACCATGACCATGACTATCACCATGACCATGACCATGACTGTCACCATGACCGTCACCATGACCATGACCATTATCATGACCATGACATGACCATCACCATCACCATCACCATCACCATCACCACCACCATGACCATGACCATGACCATGATCATGACCATGACCATGACCATGACTATCACCATGACTATCACCATGACCATGACCATGACCATGACCATGACCATGACCATGACCATGACCATGACCATGACCATGACCATGACCGTCACCATGACTGTCACCATGACTATCACCATGACCATGACCATGACCATGACCATGACCATGACCATGACCATGACCATGACCATGACTATCACCATGACTGTCACCATGACCATGACCACCACCATGACCATGACCACCACCATGACCATGACCATTACCGTCACCATCACCCACCATCACTATCACCATTGCCGTAATCATGATAATAACCGTGAGCGTGACCGTGTCAGTGACAGTGACCATTTCTTGAGAGCTGTGCCTGAAGGGTTCATCCTTATCCTTGTGTTTTTTTTACCAACAGATGTGGGATCTCAACCACATAAATGTAAACAGATTTGTTGGCGCATGCGTGGACTCACCCAACATCTGGATTCTAATGCAGTATTGCCCTAAAGGAAGTTTACAGGTTAAGACTGTGCCTAATTTATTGCAAGGACGATTTAAAGATGAGAGAATTTTTCCGAAACCTAATGAAAACAAAAATTGATGCACCAAGGTTTTAATGAAGATGTACAATGATTTTTGTTCTTAGCCTTTAGGCCTTCCCATGGCATTCTGTTGCAGTATTTTTACTATGTCTTATACAGCATCAAAATAAAAATGATAGCAATAACGAATAGGTAAGTTTAGAAATATTAATGGTGGAATGATACTATATACTATCCCTTAAATCTACGATAAAGGTACTGTGAGCCTGAATGTTAGCAGCTACGGGACAGTTTCTTTGGCATCATCAGCATTTCATAGCAAACAAACAGGCTCATGTTCCCACAGAAAATAATAAGTAATAGTGAATGCTAGCAGCCATGGATAGCTGTTTCGCCCTTTTTCGGCCTCATCAGCATGGCATAGCTAACAAACGGGCTCAGGTTCCCACAGAAGATGATAACTGATAGTGAAGAACGATCGCGTTTACAATTACATTTGGCTACGACTGGTTGGTCGTTCTTTGTAAAAAATACATTCACTTTTAAAGCTAAGCTTACGTACTTTTTCTCTCTTATTGCAGGATATCTTAAACGATGACGATCTCAAATTAGACAATATGTTCAAAATATCGTTTGCCTCTGATGTGGCAAGGGTAAGCGGCTGATTTCCCAGGGTTATTTTTCATTTCTTGTTTTTTTATCTCACCTATTGTTTCTAAAAATGTAGCTCCCATCATTCTCAGCTGGATGGGTGGCGGATATGACATACGCCAACGCTTACGTCAAAAATGTATCAATATTCCTCAAACAAATCCTCTATGGTCTAGAGATAAATGTTTTCACTGTAGATGTAAAAGTACTAAATTCAGTGTCTTTAAATTACTGCTCAATCTGTTTTGCTTTGATTATTTATTGGGCCAGTCAGGACACGTTAAATTACAATTATTATTGTAATTGGAGTACAGCCGTGTAACAATAGCGGAGTTATATGAACGATCTGGAAATAACAAAATTGCTTAGTCAAAGTTATACTTCTGCATTCACTGTTACTGGATTATAGGATTAAACTTTTCCTTCAGGAATTTTTGATATTAGACCTTAAATCAACCTGTCGCACCAAAAAAACATCTCTAAAACTAGCTTAATCGGTTTGGTACGCTTAAATATTATGGTCAATAGAACCACTTCTTGAATCTGTATTGCAGTCTAAATTTCCACGTTCTTGTGCAATAGTTTTGTGCAAACTTTATCTTAAACTCATGCCCTTGAAAAATGGGGTGGCGACTTTCATTTGACTTCTGTTACATAAAACACATGCCTCGAAATCACAAGTTATATACTAAACTTTTTTTAAAACTGTCATTACTCTGTTTTTGATGTTGTGTTTCCACCAGGGTATGGAGTTTCTTCATAAAAGTCCTTTCAAGTGTCATGGAGATCTGACGTCTTCTAACTGTGTTGTTGACAGTCGCTGGGTTTGTAAAGTTACTGATCATGGTCTGAATATTTTGAAGGAGGGTGAAACACCGTATTTAGAAACGGGTTTGGAACCCCGATATAACCGTGAGTGTTCTTGTACAAATTTAATATAAATAAGGTGTACTGATGCTGTAAGGCGATCTTACTGAGGAAAGGTGAATAATCAATAATATAATACTATTTTTTCTATTTCTGAGTTCTTATAGCTTCAGCTTACACGATAATTAGTTTTATTCTAACATTCTAGAACTGCTGTGGAAAGCCCCAGAGCACCTGAACACAACTGCAGCCGGTAGAAGAACTCAAGCAGGAGATGTGTTTAGTTACGGAATCATTCTTCAGGAAATTGTCCTGAGAGGACTTCCGTACTGCATGAATGAATTCATGGAAGCAAAAAGTAAGAACAAATTTAGTATTTTTCTTTTTTTTTTTCTTTGGTAAAGTTCTGCAAAACTCCCCCATTAAAACAAGAGTATATCTTTGTTTTTACTAAATGCTTCTTTGACAATGATAATGTAACTTTAGGTTCACGAAAAAGGTTCTTTGGTTGTAAAGAGGAAAATTGTCAAAACTAACCTAACTAGTACAAAGCTTTAATCCAACTAAAACCTTTGTTTGAACAGCATTACAGCGCACACACGCACTGATGCGTATTTGTTTCATCCCTTGGGTTACTAGGGCGGGCAAGGTTGGCGCAGTTGGTAAGATCTCTGCCTTCCAATCACAAGGTCCCCAGTTCGATCCCCGGCTTTGCCAAGATTTAAATTGATTTGTGTGACCTTCTTTCCCGCCTAAGCTAACTCAGCTTTCCATCCTTCCAGGGTAGGTAAATGAATACCAGTGTCTGCTGGGAGCTAACCTGCGATGGATTAGTGTCCCGTCCAGGGGGAATCGAAGACTCTCATCCGCTTAACACTACAGAAATCGGAGATAAACGCCGGCTCCATGGGCCACCTGGCTCGTAAAGGATTTAGCTTTGGGTTACTGCATTTTTTACAAAATCCCCAATCACATATTTAGAGGCCGTTACTTCAACTGTTATTAAACTAATGACTACGAAAAGCAATGAAGACTCTTGTCTGTGGGTTGCTTCTCATTTTGAAAGAAGTTAAACTTTTGATGAGCTCGGTTTCTAGCAGAGTTCCCGCTTTGTATTTTTTGTTTCTGTTGTTAACTTAAAATGAAATCGTTTTTCCAAGCTAGCTTATTTTTGAAGACCTATCCGCTTACACCACAGATCATTATTAGGCGGAAATTTCTAACCCTAAACTAATGGGCGACTACTTTATCGCAGGCAGACGCTGGTAAATGAACTACCGACCTCGTAAGGATCGAAACCTGAGAAAGCTTTGGTTGAAAAAGAGATCACACAAATCTTCAAATCTCGGCAGAGCAGTGGATCAATAGCAAGGCTTAACTAACTTTATCCTTCCTGGCACAATTTATTATTATAGCGTTCTTTGATAGCTAGCTAGTTCCGAACCTTAACGGAGTTTTCATAGTTTTAGGTTAAGTTATGGTAAAACATGATAGAAGCACAGGGTTTGATTGTTTTCATTGGTTAATATACTTCGTAGCTAACACTTTCATTGGTTACAGCAATTTTTTCAGCAGTCAGTGGTTTGGGTCATGTTTCAGTAACAGCTTCTGTAGATGAAGATTTAGCTACAAAATGCAGTAACTCTGGTGAAAATTAAAAAATGTTACGAGACCAGCATTTTGAAATGTCTTTGTAATCCCCAAATCTTATATAATTGATGCTTCATTTCGCTACAGCAATTATCAGTCGTGTATGTCAAAGCGAATCTCCACCATTTCGTCCAGCCATTCCAGAGGACAAAGGAAATGGATTATACGTACCTTTGATGACGTCATGCTGGGACGAACAACCGCTGAACAGACCAAGTTTCACTGGCATCCTCAAATTGCTGAGAAAGATAAACGGAGGAAAGTAAGAATAAATCTTTCCTTTTATTATGTCGGTCCTGAAGATGATCAACTCTCATTACCACATTTTTATAAGTTTTTTTACATCTGCGTTAATTTAGAATTCGTACGGATCCACGAGTAGAAGTCTTTTCTTGTTTTAACATTTAGATTTATCAATGCTGATAGATACTCTCCAAGCATAGATGCACAAACACGCCAGAAGTTCACTTGAAGGCAATAAAATGGGCACCAAGTTGTTTCGGTTAAGTAGAACAATAGGGCTTATCCCTGACGGCCTAGCTGCTACGGCTAGATCTTATAAGCAGCTATTTCGGTGTAGTATTACGCCAGGGATTATCCCTGACGGCCTAACTGGCACGGCTAGATCTTATTAGCAGCTGTTTCGGTGTAAATGTAGTAGAACACCAAGGCTTACTCATGACGGCCTAGTTGCCTCGGCTGTGGATCTTATAGGCTTCACCGGAACGGCATAGCTAACAAAAAGCTCAGGTTCCCAGTAGTAGTAAAAGCGTAATGCTTGTGGGATCAGCTTAAATGATACTCAACAAGAATGGATGGCACATATCCGCCAACAGCTAACTTGGAGCCACGAAAATAGGCACCAAATCTGTTGAATTAGCTCCCTTTTGAATGAGGCATAACTGTCATTTACAACACCATGAGCCCAAAATTTACCTAGAGTTGTCAATGACTGACTCATACATACAGCTCTGTTTCTTGTTCCTGTTAGGCAAATTAATATCATGGATAACATGATTTCTATGATGGAGAAATATACAGATCATCTTGAAGAGACCGTCTTTGAAAGAACTCAACAGCTAGAAGAGGAAAAAATGAAAACAGACGCACTTCTTTACCGAATGTTACCTCCGTAAGTATGATCTACGGAAGCGTTATCAATTGCTTATCTCGAAAATGTTTTTAGAATTTTTGTTTCTTTGAATTACCTAAATCAAAATTACAGTTTTGATACCACTTATGTAAACTTTTCTCAACCTAGATTATTTTCTTAAAAACAGAGAACAAATTGCACAAATCGAACTGTCGATACTGCAGTCGTCACCACATCCTCAATGTGGACCATTCGATTAACATATTTTCTATTTTTTTTTATAAGAACCCAGCTTATAAGATCACGAGGCTCAGATTTTGGAAATTTTAAGAATTTTTTAAGAATCATACTGAGGATCGATCACTCGATCCGCACAAAAAATTCTTCTATTCGCTTTTCATGACTATGGTACTATCCCCTTTCTTTAAACTACTAGTTTCTATGGAAACCATTTAAGGTTTTTTACGATCGACTAAAAGTGACCAAAAAATACCACACCATCCTCTTTCGTTCTTCCGCCTGCAGATTTTTCTTGCATTGTAAGGACTTACATTTTTAATCTATGCTATAGTTATATGGGGTAGCACATATGAATCAACTCTCAAGCCAATTTTTATATTACAAAAGAAATCAATACGCGTTATTACTTTCTCACCGTTCGATTGTCATTCTAGCCCTTTGTTTAAGTCTCTTCAGATAATTAAGTTGTTTGACCTTGTCACATTCCATGTTGCTATATTCATTTTTTTAGAACATTTAGAAACCTAGTGAGGTTCCAAGGAGTAGAGATAACAGGACTCGAGGTCCTATGCAAAGATCTTACTCCTGGGCCTACGGT
>JAOBBB020247228.1:0-11252 GCA_025331005.2 Zoanthus gigantus | reverse complement strand
CAACGTCATATTTCAATAGGGAAAGAGAGAACAAAAACATAGAACAAAGAAAGCCGCCAAGTTTCCAAACCATTTAAGTTTAATAATTATGCACGAACACATTAATTTGGCAAAAAATTTACTAAAGAAAATTTTGCTCGGTTAACACAAGTTGTTGGAGTTTTGAAATTAATGGCTCTTTGCTAACATATCTTACTAACTCTAACGGCCCTTTGATAACACAAGTTAACACAAGTTAACAATGGCTCTTTGTTAAAACAATTTACGAATCGAGATTTTTTCTGCCAAACGGCTTGTACCACACCTCGCGTACAAACGACTTTATGAGCTGCCGACTCGCCAACCACGCCTCTTGGCTCAGCTGGCTCTTTTGCTGGCAATCATCTTTAACCCTTTCACTCCCAATCAGTTATCAACACTCAACGTCTCCTTACATAACTAATACAAAATGATACAGTTGGTAATGAAGTTGGGAGAATTTTATAATTGAACTGGGATTGAAAGGGTTAACTATTATCCAGAGTGTGTCATGCTGATGAGGCCCAAAATGGCAGAAACAGCTGTCTGCGGCGGCTACTAACATTCAAGCTCACTGTTTATTTGTGGTGGATTCAAGGAGTAATGCTTTACGTTAAACATAAGGCTAGCTTTAGACCCACTATCGGGGGACCGAAAAGAACCCACACATTTTTTCAAATGAGTAAGAGTAGTGATCCCAGTGTTGTGGTCTGTTTTTACCACGGAAATCATTAGTTTTATCAGTTGAAGGTTTTAGATAGTCCGCAACAGCAGCTCACATAAATTTGATACAACACAGTATTATATTGTAATGCATTTAGGGCTTAAGGGATAAGCGCTAAAAAAAATTTAAAATGTTACTTTATTATCATTACTAATGCCGGCCTTAGTGCCCTTAGAACTCCTTAGGGAGTCAGGTTGGTGTAGTGGTCATCAGTCACGCCTCCCACCTCTACGACCCGGGATCGAGTCCGCATGTGGGCTGAGAATTGCCGATCTCAATCTGACTCCAAGGGTTTTTCTCCGGGTACTCCGGTTTTCCTCCCTGGGCAAATTCGACTTTCACGCCAAGATCTGAGCCGTCAAGCGATTAAACATTAGCCTCTGGCTAGGAAGAATGGGCAACCACTTCCTTCGCAATTGACGTTAAATAAAGTATTTATTATGCCTACTATAGTAGTTTCAAATCAAAAGTAATAGTTAGTACAAGTGTTATCTATAACTGTGATTTTCAATACCACATGTTTCACCTACTCGCTGACACACTTCACTCAAGTACCTTTATACGTCCGCCACTGAGATGCTCACTGAGTTTTAAACGTGAGTCCACTGCCCTCTTGAGGTCCCGCTGGAGGCGACGGCCAAAGTCACGGAACATAGTCGAACCTCCAGACAACACCACATTCTGAAAGTCGGAAATATTTACACATCAACATCACCTGGACGGACAGTTTAAGAACTCATCTCATTTACAAGAAATTGGAGTTCTTCTAAAATTAAAAAAAAAGATGGATAAAGCGCAAGACGAGCAAGTGAAACACCCAATACTTTAGTTTAACATCTTTTCATGGATCGGTAAATACAACAAGTAAAAAGCCTGCTGCTGTATGATTATCATGATTTCAGTTTTACATTCCAGCATTCTATGACAATGTAATGAATGATATCAAGTTTGGAAAAATAGAAAAAAATAATCTATTCTTCTTACACTAGGAAAAAAGTCACATCTATTGTTGATAAGTATTGTAAAGATTTTAACATCAAGATTATATTTTCATCATTTAAACTTAGCAATTTACTCAGTACCAAAGATTTTATTCCGGAATCTCTCAAAACACGCGTTGTGAATTAGTTTTCTTGTGCGGGCTGTGGAGTCCGTTTCACTGGGGAAACCCATAGGCATTTTTCCACACGTGTGAATGAGCATTTATTCTGGGATAAAAAACGGATATTTCTTAAACATCTTACCAGTTCAAAGAACTGTAAAGACAAATGCGATTTATCCTGTTTTAAAATATTGGACTCTGCTCCCGGTTATTTTCAGTTAAAGATCAAGGAAGGTTACTACATTGAAAGGCTAAAACCCGAGTTAAACAAACAAGTCGATCATGTCAGCTTAACTTTGTTATCTTAATTTTTAGTTTCTCCTTTCAACTTGTCATCTTCTTAGCTAACTCGTTAAGTTTTATGTTTATACTTTAAACTTAATTGTTGTCATCTTATTGGTTGGTTTAGATTTTGTTCGTTAGTAACTGAATTTTTAAAATAGTATCAGTATATATTCACTCACTATGTAATATTAATTCATATGGCTGAAGATGATATTAAGTAACATCGAAACATGTCCTGTTGTATTAAAAGAGTCGTGCTGTTTTTAAATATTGTTATATCATTTGTGCTATAGAGACCTTTTGGAATCATTTGAAAGCTGTTCAAAGAAATATTACTAAAACCCAAAACACGTAATTTACAGACTTATAGACCTGACTCTTCTTTACCTTGTACAGCGGCCTCCTCACGTCAATTGGGCAGTTCTGGACCACGGTATCAATTACTTCTGAAATGGGTGTTGTGAAGTCTGGATTGGAGAACTAAAACAGACGAAATATTTTATTTAGCTGGTGATTATCTCCCTATACGGACTGATAACTGCTTGAGCTATAGCTGTAGGAGTAAAGGAAATAAAAACAGACCTCAGGGTGGAAGAAGATCTCTGGTCCGAGGAAACGTTCATAACCAACATCAACTGAAAATGGCTGCGAAGATAAAACAGCTGACATTACAAGCCTTGAACCAGTAAATAAATAAGTCACTTGGAAACCGAAAACATATTTTTTGGCACGTATGTATGCTGTGTGTGTAAAAAACAAACTAACAATTTCCTTACCTTACAAGTGTCAAGTTCTGTATTTATGTAACTCAATAAAGTTAAATTTTCACAAATTTACATACTGTTGTTTCGATATAAAAACATTACTAGTTAGAGTAGGAATTCTGAATTTGTGGTCTTGAAATTTTTACCTTCTTTGTGATACTGTTCACACTTTCATATTTCTTTATCCATTTATCAGGATCAGTGTCATATTTAGCAAACTCCTTCACAATGTCTGGGCAGATGTATCCCCAACGTTCCTGCAATTGTTCCAAACCAATATATATATACAGTTGTAATACTGAACGAAGATTAATTTTTTAAGTAAATAAGACATAAAATTATTTATAAGTCGATAACAAAAAAAAAAATGAAATGCAGTTATAATATTAACAAAGTTAAACCGCAGCTAACACCAAACATTTTTTTTCACTAAAATATGAAGTTCTCAACTCTCTCACTAGATTATCCCTATTATCTCTTGAGTTCATAACTTTTGTGAGAATTTGGCATTCCAGACAAAGTCATGTTGTTTTTGCGCTGGACAAGAATGACATAAGTGAATTTTGATCAAGTTCTCATCTCTCCCAACATTATTCCTATTATCTCTTCATACCTCTTGGGAGAATTTAGCATTTCATACAAAGTTACTTATGTTCTTTTTGCACTAGACCCTTCAAATAATCTTTCAAGTGAAAAAGCCACTAAATCTCACTGCCTGCAAGCTCTTAATGAAAGCCCTACAAGTCATAAATTATGACAAGGTTTGGCACCAAGCTCATCAACAAGAATACATTGTAGCTTTCAGCCATGCTACATATTTTAGATAATATAAAGCAATCCCACATAGCAAATAACTGACCTTGATGGCTTTGGCAGTTTCCAGTGACTGTTCAGGGGGAATTCCTACTTCACGTTCACGAAGCAGTTGTTGAATAAAATAGGTTATGTCTCGGCCAGCAATAGGAATATGCTTTATGCAGCTCCCAATAACATAGCCTTCAGCCTGGGCAAAGGCAATTAAATAATAATTGTTAGCTACAGTATCATAATCATAGCTATTATTTATCAGAAGAAATCTACTCACTATCTATCGCAAATACTGCATCTGATTGGTTACCGTACTCACTATCTATCAGGAGATAGATAGCGTCTGCGGGATGAAAACAAGTAATTCAATATGGCAGCCCTTTGAAGTACCAATTTGACAGTTTTACTCAACGAATACTCACTGGTGTATCATCAGCATTGGTTGTTTGAATAAATTCAATAATTGTTTATCAAAAAAGTATTGTTGTTCTTTTGTCTTTTCTTCAGAGATTTCTACTAAAACAATTGGAATACTCACTCTCAATTTCTATTGCCAATCGATAGAAATTTCGAGCACGTATTATAATTGTTAAGTAGAAACAAACAAGCTTACAGTATTGTCATGAATGCAACAACCTAAATAACAAAAACTCTACTCAATATTGTGAAAGACTAGGAGCATTAAAACTGTTATTAATACTGTTTTGACCACTCATAGCTTTTTGCTCTTAGATTTAACAATGCATTAGATTAGCCTCTTTAAACGTTACCTTTAATTATTCTATCTTAGAAAATTAATGCTTTTTAAAAAATTTAAATTACTGATCATTGTAAACAACAAAAAATACTTTCTAGACAACACTGTAAACACGTTATGAAGTATTTTTTCTGTTCTACAATAACCAAAAATGTTTAATAGAAATGTAAGGTTGTTTTGGAAAACAGAGACACTTTTGATAGTCATTTGGTTGATGGAGTAAGTAAACTTTTAAGTGATTGCCTTTGTACATATACAGTATCTGACATTACACGTCTAAAAGCACTTGGAAATAGAATATTTCTTATCAACATTTCAAAACAGAGAAAACGTTAACACCGAGTACACTAACTCACCACTGGGATAACGTGAGTAACTCCATCACCAGAGTCCACTACGCAGCCTGTAAGAGTTCTCTCCCCAACTTGCCGAGATGTCCATGAGGCTGCTAAGGCTAAAACAGCCTGAATCAAGAAAGTAGATTGCAGTGAATAAAAACTGTCAGCCAGATAGTGTTACGCTGAATAGATCATTTAAATTTTTATAAAATAATTACTAACTATGACAACGGCCTGCCAGTATAAAACAATGATAAGATTTTTTTAAACTAAATAATGTACACAAAATTGCAGCATCTAAAAATGCTTTCACTGTTGTGAGAAAAGTTTTAGTAACAAAGAAATGGAATTAAGCTACAACTAATTACATAATTTATACCAAACTTATCCAACATCACAAATCATAATTATTCATCTTACCTGCACAGCAATATAAAGGCCAGGAATGTTGAACGATTCAAACATGATTTCTAGAGGATTGAAATTTGTAATTGTTAGATGCATTCTTTGTCTGAAACCTGTTTTGAGTTTTTTACTCAAGAGTAATTTTTTCTTCTTCCTTTTGACCTATAATTTTATATTATTTTTTATAAACTTAGCTATAGGTAAATTCGCCAGAAATCTTAACATAATGTTCACCATTGTTTTTGTGGCAAGGGAGCATAATTTGAGGAAGTACTGTATAATTTAAGGAAGTACTGCATAATTTGAGGAAGTATTGTATAATTTAAGGAAATACTGTATATTTTGAGGAAGTACTGTATAGTTTGAGGAAGTACTGTATAATTTAAGGAAGTATTGTCTGTATAAATTGAGGAAGTACTGTATAATTTAAGGAAGTAATGTATAATTTGAGGAAATACTGTATAATTTAAGGACGTCTTGTATAATTTAAGGAAGTACTGTATATTCTGAGGAAGTACTGTGTAATTTGAGGAAGTACTGTATAATTTGAGGAAGTACTGTATAATTTGAGGAAGTACTGTATAATTTAAGGAAGTACTGTATATTTTGAGAAAGTATGGAGGAGGGGGATCATGGCCACCGGCTCCCAACAAAGGGAATAATGGTGTTGGCAAAGAAAACTGTACAGGCACTTTGTAGTATAACGCCTGTTTTAATCAAATCTAGATTGATTTTTGGGATTCAGTAAGTAGTGTAAGGAGGTGACATTAATAGCATTGTACGAGCAACTAATCAACTGTTTATTGTCAGGATTTAGAACTTTAGCTGTTTCTAATGTTTTTTTACTGAGTGTATATTTAAAGAGCTGATTTTCAAACTTTGTATCAATGGCTCCTGTCTAGAAAGATGACTAAATGCCAACCATTTACTTTTTTCAGGATTCACCAACTTCCAGAAACACCACGATTCTATTTTAAAACATTATCTTTTCCCTACTTAAGGACTTACCAGCAGTATATTCTCTGTTTTCTGGTGTGTTTAGAGGTGGCTCAGTCTGCAGAAAAACATGTGAATTAAGATGCACACCTCCAGTATATTTACAGTAGCAATTTGATAAATTTTATGTATTAAGTTTTACACTGTAGTGAATAGAATTGTGAAAACTGACATTTAGGAATGCAGTCCTCCGACGAAGGACTACAGTCTGAAATGTGGCTAAAGAACAAAATGGTATTTGTATTTCAAAACAAGGATCCTTACAAGTAGGAAATAATGATCCTCTGGTTCTGCCCGGAGATATTTAAAAATGGCTTGCTCCCAAAATCGCTCCTGCAAAAAAATTTTAACAATAATTTTTTTATAAGCTCATTTAATTTACTAAACTTACAAAATTCAACATAAGGCAATACAGAACCTTTGTCAATACAATGTATTATTTTGATTTACACAAAACTGACCATAAGATCCCAGTCTTCCACTATTGCATGTCTTATTGGCCACTGCAGAACAAAAGAGTATTGTTTAAATTGTTAATATTTGCTATTCTTTTTATTTCAGTCATAATTTAGAAAAAACACATAACAAATTATTCAACCCTTTAAGAACCGGCCACAGGTGTCCCACATACCCTTAAGGACTGAGCTGCATCAAGAACCATCAGAGAATCGACAGATTGACAAACAATACTGTAGCTCACCTGGCATGCAGATCGTACTCAAGGGTCATTTAAATACAGGCACCATAAAGCACTCAAGGGGTTAATGTAGAATTTCTTCATCAAGGTAAATATAATAATTATACCAAAACAAAAAATGGAAATTCTAGAAGGATGAAGGGTAATAATGCTCAAACATTCATAACTGATAGATTAAACTGAAAAAAACCCTACTGTACCTTAAAACTCACAAATTTTAAACTTTTCATTAATTATTTTGTGATGTATTTTAAATTGACCAGGACAACTTATTACATAGTGACAAGTTCCTTTAGTGGAATTTCTAACATAATTCCTAATAGATATACAGTATTTATACATTATTAACAATGTTAACCAGAGATGTCAATAAGGGCCGTAACCCGTAACACTTGTTACGGCTGAGCTGACTCGATGTTACGGGTGAAAATTTTCATTACAAATACAAAGACTCGGAAAGAGTACAAATTACGTGAAGAAATGCTACGGGTGACACCTTTAACGAAACGGCTGCTTAAAAACTTATTGACATCCCTGCTTAACTACTTCAGCTAACCGATAGCATTAACGTTTTGTATTTTCCTTAGGGATCGGAGGGAGACGAAGGTGCACAGGGTCCCCCTGGCAGGCCAGGAGACAAGGTAAGAGAGATCTCTCACATGTGCGTTTATGCGCCTATTTTAATCTAAATTCATATTCCTTACATGTCTTAACAAATGAAACAGTCAATTTGAGGAAATGTGTATTAAAAATATGTCTTCGTGTATTTTTTATTTATAAGTAGCTCTTTTCGCCATCACATTCTACTGCACTGTCCACCTCAAGTTTTCCATCTCCTTTCCATTTTGATAAACAAAACTGACAGTAGCATATGTACATACTCCAACATTAACTGAGATCCTTTACTCGCCCTCTTGAGCAAACATCAACTTAGAAGTTGTACTAAAACTTGACCGTGTATTTGATTACTTTGAAGACTTGTGTTGAAGCCTTGCTATAACAAACGTGTTCTTTTATCAATTGTGGTCGACAGTTTAACGATATATGTCGAAGATTTTTAAATATTAACTTGAATTTTTAGTGTGTAAAGGTATTATATCAACTGAGTTGAGCAACAAAATGAGGTCGACAGTTTATCTTTTAGTTTGAAGCGCGTATACTCAACTTGTGACTTTTTCCTAAACCCAGCTCTGTTACTTTTGGTATGTTTTATTTTTCAGCTCGCGTAACACACACAAAAAAAAGTACAATACTTATTTCTGAAAAGCTACCATTCTTTACCATTTTTTATGGTAGATTTAAGGGGTAAAGCCGCTACAATCATGGAAATTGTGCCCATATCAGTGGCTCTAAGTTAGTTACTGGCATGTTTGTGCTATCTACACTTTACGTTTATCGTTAAAGGCACATCCCACAAGCATTGCGCTTTCACTAAATCTGACAAGGTTTTCTACTTATATTTTTAGGGAGACCGCGGTCAACGTGGTAACTTTGGAATGCCGGGAACAAAAGGCCCAAAGGTACGTAAAATTATATCACTGTTCAGCTTTTTTCCACTAAAGTCGTTAAACCGGTTTTAATACTGGTTTTAAAGCGGCATTGCTTGAGCAGTAGGCAGGACCATTGCTTTTCAGTTTTTATTGTGAACTTCTTTTCCGCCAAATTTGGCTTAGTTTTCCATCCTTACGAGGTTGGTAAATAGAGTACCAGCGTTTGCTGGGAGCTAACCTGCAATGGATTCATTTAATTTCCCTGTCGGTGGATAAAAGATAGAGTCAGACTTTCATCTGTTTAACACTAAAAAAACTAGAAAGCTGGAAATAGCATTTCTATTTGGTCATAAATTTGATCTTATTGCGTTCGATGAAGGAGAACGCATTTTAATCTTGTTGTTGCTCGTGGGCTCAATTCTGATGCCATCTTCTGTTAAGCGATTTTCGTCTGGCTGGAACATAAGCCTCGACTCCATATTATTGTGACCGTGGTGGCAAGGTGATCAATGCAGACCATGTACTTCGTTCGTCCATTTTCCAGCTGGTTGTTGTGCGTGTCATTTTTAATTTGCTTCGACTATTTACCAGGTTGTTGTCGCTGTATAATTGAAAGTAGGTGGGAGTTTGTTGAGTTGTTTAAGTGCAGACCATGTATATATGCTTCGTTCGTCCATTTTCAATTTGTAAGTGTTGAGACCATGTGTTTTGCTCGTCCATTTTCTAGCTGCTTCTTATTGTAACTAATTGTTTATTTTTCTAATAAAAATATTTTAACCACTGTCGAACGCACTCTATTAATCTTTGATTACTTCTAGTTCAGTAAAACTAAAGCAGAAATTTCTGTCATTCAGCTTTTTTTTTTGAACAAAAAAATCATCAACGGAAATTTCTGTTAAGCCTCGACAACTATGCAACTGAAACAAGTTAAATTGAACATGCACGTGAGAAATATTTTTATCTATTAAAATATGTTTAAAGTGTTCACAATTAAATATCATTTTTAAGCTGTAACCTAGCAAGGTTTGCTACTACTACTACTACTACTACTACTACTACTACTACTACTACTACTACTACTACTACTACCACTACCACTACTACTACCACTACTACCATTACTACTACTACTCGCTCCTTACGAGGTGAATAAAGTACTAGTTTCTGAAAGGAGATTACCTGCGATGGAACAGTTTCCCTTCTCGGAAGTTAAAGACCAAATCCACATAAGAATGTTGGAAACTAATGAGCAGCTGCCCATGAGTCACTTGGTTTGTATAAGGAGTAGTTTTAGTTCTATTTTTTTGCCACGAGCCATTGGGTGGGTTTGTGTATGGATTTAGCTTAGTTATATAGTCCATTCTTGGAGTTTCGTTTTCTGTATTCACTAAATGATTTTTTCCATGTTGTGAAGTTCTTATTCTGCTCAAATAGAATAATTTCGATGTATTAAAATGCAGCTTGTGTCCGAGGCTTAGGGGAATAAAACAAAAGAAATAAATTATTCTTTCCTCAATGCCTACTGGGATTTCTTCTATTTTATTCCCCTAAGCCTCAGTCCCAAACTGAATTTTAATATATCGAAATTGGTCTATCGTCGTTTTTGTTTAATTCTAATCTGCCTGTATTGGGAGATAGTAGAACCTAAAAACAGATTTTTTTTTAATTTAACATTTAAGGAAGCGAAGTAAAGACGCCACTCTGTAAAGAAAGCCTCAGTGATACTCCCTCGTCAGGGTCATCAAGTTTAGTCACTAAACACACATCAACGTATGAAGGTCTGCGTGTTGTACATACATTTATATATTTATATTTTACCTAGCAAAGAGGTTTAATTGGGTGCGTGAAGTTTACAGAAGCCATCAGAAGCCATTTCGGATTTTTACCGAAAATTTAAACAAAGGATTGAGGCAGAAGACTACCTATCCTCCTGCCTTATAATATAAAAAGTAGTTATGCTAAATTTCGAACAAGCAATCATCCTTTAGCAGTTGAAACTCAAAGATTTTGTTCATCAAATTGTCCTCGAATCAAAAGAGTGTCTTTTGTAACAAGAACAAAGTAGAAGATGAATTTCATTTATTCTTTAGTTCTAAGATTTACAAAAGCTTTAGAAATAGACTTTCAAAAGCTAAGATCAATCAAGAATTTACTAGGCAATTTTTTTATATTTGAAATTATATTTTCAAAGGCTATATCAAAACAAAGATCATTACTACCTCCACAACAGAAAATAAGTATTTTATTCAACAGATATAATCAAATACGGAATTTTATCTATTCTTTCTGTCACATATAATTTTTTTTATTTGATTAATCAGCTTTGATTGTGTATTAATTCTGAAAAGAGGTTACCTGTGATAGAATACTTTCCCTTCTCGGAAAATTTGAAGACCATAGTCCTCATAACACTATTGGAAACTAATGAGCGGCTGCCCATGAGGCACTGGGCTCGTATAAGGACAAGTGGAGCGGGTTTGCGTATGGATTTAGCATAGTTTCTAAGGACATGGCCCATTCTTGCAGTTTCGTTCCCTGTACTCACTATTTTTTTTTCCTGTTATGAAGTTGCTTTCTTCAAGTCGTCTTTTTATTAGATTCTAATCTGCCTAATTAAGAGATAGTAGATCTTTTAAAAAAATAGCAATATTTTTTTTGTATTTAAGGAAGCGAAGTAAAGTCCCCATTTTGTAAGGAAAGCCACAGCGATACTCGATCGTCAGAGTCATCACGTTTAGTCACTAGACACCCGTCAGCGTGTGAAGGTATTATTGTTTGCGTGTTATTATAATAATAATAATAATAATAATAATAATAATAATAGTTTATCGATGACCAATATTGCAGTTAATACTGAATTACATTGGTA